>JANHFK010001275.1:187879-199492 GCA_036250565.1 Sibynophis collaris
GAGGCTGGAAACAGCCTGTTTCCCGACTTCTGGTGGACCTGGAAGGCCTGAAAATTAGCTGGCCAGCATGCACATGCCTGCCGCAGCTGAGCTGTGGCAATGCTCGCATGCCCACCGATATGGCTTCACGTGCCACCTGTGGCACCCATGCCATAGGTTCACCACCACTGGTATAGAGCATGATGGTGAACCTATGGCATGTGTGCCCAAAGTGGCATGCGGAGCCATGTTGCCGGGCACGCGTGGCATGGCCAGTTCCTCTTCTGAGTTTCTGGTGAGCAAGTGCATGTGACAATCGGCTGGCTTTTGTGTGTGTGGCAGTGCTGGAATGGAAGAGCTGGTCTTCCGTTTTCATGCGTGATCATGCAAACCAGCCAGCTGATCATCACACATGCATGCACGCCAGAAACCTGGAAGACTAGCTGGCTGGTGCGCATGCACGTGCTGGAAACCAGAAGTTCATTTTTGGGCGCACACATACAGCCTGGGCAGCTCCTTTTCCAGGTTACGCCCCGGATGAGTGCACATCCACTGAATACCGAAAAGGTTCGCCATCACTGCAATATATGTTGAGAGTCAACTCTGTCTCATCATTCATGTTAATTTTAGTCCATACTCAAGCAACTTAGATTTTTATTCCTTACTTTCATATATATATATGCTTCTTTCTTGGTTTCTTTCTATGATAATCAGAACCCAACAATAGGGCTTGTATGTATTTATCATGTTAGGTGCCTAGAGTACTTTTCCATCTCTGAACATTAAAACAAGAAAAATAGAAAAATGAGGTCAGGTGAGTATTTATGGCAGTGCCATTGATCAGAAAAAATACTCTTTTCCCAGGCTAAAATAATTGTAGGTAAAAACAAAGCGGTATAAATTTGTAATGCCATCACTGAAACTCTGAAGCAAAATTCACAATGTTTACGTTGTGAACACATATAGTAAATTAATAGCATTGGAAGAACCCCTTTTGTGAATCAGATATAAAGCTTAGACAGAGATACCACATCCAGCAGCCACATTTAGAATGGATATCTTTTCTTCTGTTGACCAAATTATCCTGTCCTTCATGGACTTGATGTTTTGTAGGAATAGCTGCATGCAACTAGCAGCAGGAACAACTATATAGCAATAATGCATGAATGAAAATGAAAGACTATTAATGGGTGGCTCCAAATTAGAAGGCTGATCACGTGGTATGCCATTTGTTTAAGCTCTGTAGTAACTTGTGAGGAGTGAAAGAGCAAATCGTTCAAGGACCTGTGAAGTACTTGATAAATATTTCTCTTTGCCATCCCCTCCCACGAAGCGCAGTTACATGGCAAGGAAGTGGATATGATGAATGTGAGAAAACTGAGCCTGGGCCGGCTGCAACCCTTATTTACCTGAACTAAGTAAGGTTGTGCAGCACTGTAGAGCAAACGTTCCTGTTTGCTTTAAACAACTCTCACTCAAGTGATTGTAATTTGCTTTGTGAGGAGAAGGGGGCTTGGGCTCTGGAGTAAAGAAGCCTTTCCTTTTATCTACACTCCCGAACAGCTGGAAAGAGATAAGAGTGGAGACATGCCAACCAAGTCAGTCTGCTAGAATTCCTTTGACTTTGCGACTTTCCAATTGGATGCATAAAGGCAGATGTTTTTGGAGAGCTGGTGTAGTTTTCTTCAACTTGTGTCCTCACTTCTATTAAAATGCATAGCTTTTTTTTTTTTTAATGAAATTTAATTGATATGGACTTGACCCCAGAGCAGGTTGGTTTTTTCACCAGAGATGCAGGTTTTTTTCAATATATATTTATGTATATAGTGTATATACAGTACATATATTCATATATATCTATCAAGTAGCTGATTTATAATGACTATCTATGACAGATGTCAGGTTGCACCTGCTCATGGTCAAAGATTTCATCCCTATGGGAAAGAAGATGGAGATAGACATTTAAACATTTGCATATTTACCTGTATATTTTTCTTTCTGTTAAATGTAAACAGAAATACTTTAACCCATAAAACACTTTCAATAAACCCATGTTACATACATAATAGAGATAATTTTCAAAAGAGCTTATAGTGAGCATCTGTTATCTTTATATACAGATGTAGTTGAACATTGAAGTCTAAAGGGTGAGTTATTCTGGCATTTTCTTGGCTGAGCATGAGTGGCATATGATTGGTAGGACATGAATAACTTCCTGGACACATAACTATATAATTTCTTAAATCCTATTTCTTTGTATTTAATTTGCTCAGTACAATAGGATCAAGCTCTAACTTGATCCAATTCTCTATCACTAGCTAAATTTAGAACTTAAAATTTATTTAAGCAATGACAGCTATCTACTTTTTATTGCTTGTTTTAAGAAATTTCCATTCTGAGTTTGTATGCTAATCTGCGATTCAATTTTTATTTAACAAGCTATGATCTGTACATGGTACATGTTATTATTATTCAGATTTTACCTGAGTAAATTATCTATGTGCATGCCTGTAGACCAGATCGTCTTATTGAATCTGCCACAATGTAATAATAACAGACTGATAGCACAATCTTTGTAATTTACATTCCAACTTTACTCATTTGGGACTACCTCTCCTAAGTGAGCATGGAAAGATGGTAAGATTTTTTTAAAAGGTTATTTTAAATTCTGTAGATGAAGCAAGGATATGTCATTGCATAGGACATTATTTCCTACTCAGATATTGACTGGACTAGGATTGCATTTCCCCAGTTACGAAATAATTTCTGCATTTATTGTGTCCGTAAAGAGAAATGTCTGCACAGCAAAAAGGCTGGAAGACACTGTGCAGATTATATGCAAAAAATAAATGTACGGCCATCATGCCGAAAAATAATCATTGCACAGCCATTGTGCTCCTAAGAAAAAGCTTCAGGGTGAGGAAAGAATCTCCTGTAGATATCAGCCATGCATTCATAATCCTTGAATATAAATTCCTCAACAGAGGCCTGAATAATTAGGCCCCTGCTGGGGGCCTTGGAGTCAACATGTCTGCTTCTCTGTAAACAGTGACACAGGATGGAGAGTTGGGGGTGGATGGCTGAGTGAAGACTTGTTTCTACAAAAGTAGGCAGTCTAATCTGGCAAATTTCATGAGGGAAGATTGTATCAATGGGTCTGGCTGCTAACCCAGAGGAAAAAAAAGATTCTATCCTGAGACAAATCTCAAATAATAAATTCCATGGCCGATCAACTACAGATAGAAGGATTGTGTGTGTGTGTGTTTCAAATGTAAGGCTTGGGCAAAACATTCTGTGCATCTCATTGGCCTGTGTCTCTGTCTATCCATTTTAAAAAGAGAATTGAGACAATCAGAAAAAAAAAGGTCAGGATTTATTTCAAGTCACTATTAAATAAGGGCTTTGATTTCCATTATATGTAAGCAGAATTCAACTTTACTTCGACTTTTTTTCTGCTTTGGGAATGGCCCATTTATAGTGATAAATACTGAATTTCACAAAGTGATGTTAACAGGGTCGCTCAGTACACAACAGAAACACCAAAACTAAATTTTGTGGCTGTCACTTCATGGCAGAGGAAAAGAGGATACCAATCAAATGAATCCTAAAGAATTAGAGAAAATATTTTAAAATAATAATTTCAATTTAACAATCGTCTTCATATTACTGGCTTCAACTAATGATAGATTTATTAAAATCAGTAAAGATCTGATCATTTTAATTTATACAGAATAATCATATTGTGATCTTTAAAAGTAAGGAACTCAACTGCAGTCTTTATTTAGCTATGTTTCTCTTGTCATTCATTTTATCCAAGCTCTAGAGCAGCATTTCTCAAGCTCAGCAACTTTAGATGTGGGAACTTCAGCTCCCAGAATTCCCTTCCTGAGACAAAATCTACACAATTTAAAAATTGCTGGAGGGATTGAGAAGCATTGCTGAAGAGCTCTGGTGGACCAGCTAAAGGCTCTCCTCTCCCGATCATGACTAACCAGATGCTTGTTAAAAGACGTGAATACAGCAGTAGCTCCTGCTTATATTTAGAGGAAATTAGAATGATTTAGGAGAGATGAGTAGTGTAGATATTTAATGAATAAAATACAATAAAATTCAGAGAACGTTGCTCTGGATCTGTGGAAACTATTGCTCTGTTTTTGGAAAACAAAAAAAACCCATTCATTTTATCCGCATGCACTGCTGGAAAGTAGATAAAGAATAAGCAGAAATCAATCACCATCACAGGGACATTTTCCTGTTGTTTTTAACCTCAGCCATTCCTCATTTTCTCAGTAAGAAACAAGGAAACAAAACCACGCTTGGTGTACCTGCATTTGTTATATGTAACAGCTACATTTTAAGACATGTTTTAGGTGGCAACTAAGCCCCAGTGATTGGTATTGCTCTGCCACAGAATCATTTACTAGCAAACCTTTGTACATTTGTAATGCCTTTTATGAAACAGACCAAGATATGTATTCAGGAAGAGACAAAAATGGTTCTTAAGATTCAGTACATAAATTTCATCTGTGCATTTCAGTATCAAAACAACTGTTGAACACCCAGGCAACTAACTATACAGATCTTGATCTGATGGTATCATTGTCTTGCTGTTGAAGTAATTTCTCATCTAAGCATTATCTCACATACAGTAAAAATCACTCAAGACGTATTTCCAGGCAGATACACTCTGCATAACTGTATCCATATAGGAAGTTTTTGTGAAAATCTTTCTGAAAAATCAGTGTTCCTTTTTTTTAACTCTTCAGTTTGTGGCCCCTCCCTGCAACTCAAGTCTTCTACTTTTTAAATCAAATCTAGGCTTCTTGGACCAAGGGAGGATGGCATCTTTAAAAAAAACCTGAACTTGGTTACTCCAGTCACTTAGGCAAGTTTAATACACAATGCTTATTGAAGATTGCACTGGCCTATTCATGTTTATCCAAATGCATCAAAGTCACTGCAAATTTTATGAATACAGTTGCAAAACATTTTCTTTCAGGGGTGGGGTGTGTGTACACTATTACAATTCTAGGAAGAATCCGATGCATGTAAGAAGCATTACAGGGCCATGGAAACATAGCAAGTATAACGTTGTTCCAATTTTTCAACTTGGAGGCATTATTTTTTTAAAAAGACATATTGTTGAGGAACTGAATGTATGACATATTGATCTGTTAACTTTGACATTTCTCATTATGTAATAGAGGCTAAGACTATATTGAATGGAACCATATATCAAATAACTATCAAATTAACTTACACCAAAGATTTCTGACACACGAAGAAATCAATGCAGTCAACTGGATTGTTATATGCAATTTCTATATTTTTTACCACCCCAAAAGTTAACAGCTCTCCTCCTGTGCTGGGAACATGTGATCTCTGGTACCCTCAAATCAATTAGGAGACTTTTAAAAGTTATTTACAAAAACAGGTAGGAGACTGTCATTTCTTCTTTTTTTTTCACCATTAGAAAATATATTTGTTAAGACGTCATTTTTGCAGGCCTCTAAAGACTAGTCCTGCAAGAGGCAGTTAAAGCTCCAGTAGGTTATTCAGGCTTCATGGTCCACAAGAATCTTAGTTGGTCCTCTGGATTGCTTTTAGCATGTAGACAAGAAAAACCCAACATAAGAAAAACCAAGAAAAACCAAACAAAACCAAAAGTCAAACATATTGTGTAAACATGGCCTTCCATATGGTAGTTTGGAATAGAATGGATTGAAACAAATTTCCAGAATATGAGATATTACCTCAGCTAGAGAGAACTGAAACATTTGCATTTTATGAATTCTGATGTAAACCTAACAGTTTACAATATATTAATCTTGATTTACAAACCTTTATATTTGCCAAATATACCAATTCTTGACTCCAAAGATGCATTAAAACACATTTGATTTAAAATTCATGCTTAGAGAAAGCAATTAGAAATGAGTAATTTATATTAATATAAATGTGTAAATTATATTAAATGTATACTTCCATTCAGATATTTTGAAAAGAAAGGAATAGCTTCTTTTCTTTAATAGATTAAAGCAGAGAATAGAGCTGATTTATCAATGAACACATATAAAAGTTACCTGAATGAAAAACAGACCAATTTACACATTCCTAACAATGTAATAGCGATGTAATGTAACTAATAGAATAGTCTTCTAGTAGGAAACATTATGAAGTTGAAAAAGCAGAACCTCTAATAAATGGTTGCATTTACAGTTTGAATATACACACATAAAGAGAGCTAGACAGACATGCTATTTGAAAATACTTTAATGTCATAGAATACCTAAGTTTTCTTCCACTGGAAGAGTCAATATTGCAATATATAATTTTTTTTTATACTGCTTAAATCTGATTCAAACAGAAGTAGTATTTGTGCAACATTATTGTATACTAGTTTTGATTAACAATAACTTAACCTTTGGTTTAACATGGAGCTAATACGTGAAACACCACTGGTGTTTTTGGTTAATAATTGGATGGGAGAATACTAGGAAATCCTCAGGGGGGGTAGGGAAGCTAGAATGGGAAGGTGGGGGAAGATATCAAGGTGGCAATCAGAAATTATTTTCATAGTGCCATAAAAAAGAGTATATCTATCAGGTGACTAGGAACTGAGCTCACTTAAAGATTTTGGTTTTACTTTTCATTGATGCAGACTTGTTTACAACTAGGCACAGAAATAGAAGCATTCTCAGTGTGGTGCTCTTGAAATATCTTGGACTGCAATTTTTAATATGGGAGCCGAAATGCAACTATTTGAGGGGCAGCAGAAATGGCAAGGTTGAATTAGGTCTTACATAAATCCTTAATAGCAAAACATCTGCATCTTTTCTCCTTGATATTATCTAGCAGCAAACACTATTGGAATGAGGTAATTAAGGGTGATTGCACCATAGAAATGTTAACTGGAATTTTATGAAAAGAAGTAAATATCCTAAAGCATTCCTGTTAAACAGGTAAATAAATAGTAGAAATGCAACAAAGGTCTTTGTTTCTAGCCTTCTCGCATTCTGCAGATCCATCTGCAGGATTTCCAGTCCAAATAAGTGAGAGCTTCAAAGTTGATAGAAAAGCTTGGAGCTGTACCAAGTTAAATAGCAGCCTAGTGGAAGAATAAGAAGGCATATTGTTTGCTGTAATCTTGGACAATTTGAAGTTAAATAGATGAATTCCTCTTCTTTATTTAAAGCTGAGAAAAAAAGAGGGGAAGGGCTAGTTAAGGAAATCTGCATACAAATTCTTTCAACAATACTTAGTAATTTCCTCTAAGCTCCTCTGGAAGTACTTAAGTAAAATACTAAATAAAACAGTATAGAAGTCAATGGCTGTTGAATTCTCAGAGGAGAGGTGCAAATGGGACCCATAGGAGCCTTTGAAACAGATTAATGGTAACTCATCAGCATTAATCACATCACAATCAAAAGTAAATACAAGTCACTAGTTAAGAAGCATCACTAATAAAGAGGATTGTACTTCTCCCAGGTAAGGAGAACAAAAAACAAGATGAGATTAACACTTATAACTTGTTGACAAGGCTCCATCAAATATTGTACTGGAACTCATCAGCAATCACACACACATTCCTAACATGATTACTGGAAGCAAGATTTAGATTAAGAAAAGTGGTGCCAGATAAATGGCTTACAAAAATGTTACATCATGATAGTACTTTTTTTTTTTTTTTTGCTTTTCTTTAACAATGATAACATATTGTTGACTAGACATTCCAACAGGTTTTGCTTCACATAAGGTAATTTGAGGCAGCCAGTTTGGTGTGGTGGTGAAGTTATCAAGTTGAAAAGAAAGTTGGTTCTAGTCTTGCTTTAGGTATGAAGCTAAGTGGATGACCTTGGGCCAATCTTTCTCTCTCTCCAAGCTCTTGGAAGGAGGCAATAGCAAACCATTTCCGAAAAACCTTGCCAAGAAAACTACAAGGACTGGTCAAGAGAGTTCCCCCGGAGTGAGTGAACAATGACTTAAAGGCACACAAAAAAGGTGTACTGCTTGACCTAATAGCTGCCTGAACTGACCATGACTGCTAATTAAATGACCCCAGTTTGGATAATGATACTCTACAAGAAAACAATCAAACTCAGAGAGCATCAAGGACCCTTCGTTTCATCCCTGAGTTATAAATATTCTCCTTTGTTGATCTCATTTATGTAAAGTAGCAATAGGATAAATGTGGTAGAGACAAAAATTCTTATATAAAGTGTGTCCCTGTCCCTCCCAGTATGCAAGGTTTCTGTGCCACAACAGCTGCAGCAGGGACTGGAAAAGTGACAAGTTCTTTTGCAAGAATTCTTCATCTGGTGAATGTTTGCTTGTGATGTTTGTAAATGTAGATTGGGGGTGGGGGAGGAAGTTGGTTCTAGTATTTAAAGCTGATGCTTTTAAAATGAACAATTGCAAAGAACATCTAGAAACATAGCTCTGTCACCTCAGCTATATACACAAAAAAAATTCTTAAGGGCCTTTTTGCAGACAGACACTCTCTCAGCATAGGAAGCAGGTAATGGCAACTGACTCACATTTATGACGGTTGCAGTGCTCTGGGGTTCATGTGATCACCTTTTGTGACCTTCTGACAAGCAAAGTCAATGGGTAAACCAGATTCACTTAAGAAACATGTAACTGACTTAACAACTGCCTTGATTCACTTAAGAACTGTGGCAAGAAAGGTCGCAAAATGGGGCAAATCTCACTCAACAAATGTCTCACTTAGCAACATCAATTTTGGGCTCACTTGTAGTCGTAAGTCAAGGACTACCTGTATTCATGTAAAGCAGGTGGTGGCTTAGGGCCATTGGGAGGGGTGGCTCTAAAAATTCAGTCCTAGGCCACCAACTAGGAATCAGTGTCCACAACAGGGGTGTCAAACTTACAGCATCACGGCAGCATCATGTGACGTATTGGGACTTTTTCCCCTTCGCTAAACCAGGTGTGGGCATGGCCAGCGTGTGACATATCTGGCCAATGGATTTTAACAGCCCTGGTCCACAACATCTGAGAAGGCCCTTTCTTGTCTAAACCTGATCTAGAAGGCTACACTAAACTCTCTGAGAAGAAAAAGAAAACCATTGATATAGACAAATGCTGTGACATTTTGGAAAGTGTTTCATATAACGTGGATTTATAGAACAAAGCCCTACCTCAACAAGCTCCCAGAAATCATATTTGGATTTTAACTCAAGTGAGACAAATTCAACAATTCAGAGTAGCCCATAAGAATTCATGTATAGCTTCTCCTTTAGTCTTTTGCAATGAGAAGTACAAAACTACTGACATCTTAAAGGCTGACAATTAAATAACCTAAAGTTCACTGCAGAATAATGTATGCTTTATAAATGTGTTCATGTTTCAGATATAGGAATCTTGATTTCTTTTCTTTTTTTGCATTAACTCCAGGCGTGTTTCCCCCCCCAGTGATGTATCTTCTTACCACAGTTTTGTCTTTGTTCAGATAAACACTGAAGAACGCCATAAGCACATCGACAGAGCTGGCAACCTTTCCAGATCCATTCTCCATGCATTAATGGGCCACAGTTGCTGCCAATGACAAATCAGAAGATGCAACCTTATTTCCAAGTTTCATTGACAAGCCACAATCACCCCAACATTTAAATATACTTTCTTTACCTTTTTCGTTCGTCATGCTCGCAGTATCTGCCAACAAAGTATTGGGGGCATGCACAGAAACTGCCCAGAATGCAAGTTCCTCCATTTTTACAACAGTGCCGGTTAAGGGTCCGACCTGAAAAATGAATAGCTCAGAGTTGACAAAGAAACAAACTTCTTTGAACCTTCTTTTTCACTTGCTTTTGCCAAGTCTTCCTAGCTGCCAAAGGCCTGGTTCTATTGGCCTTAAGGGGACCATAAAATTAGCTGCCTGTTAAGGCTGTTTGTTCAGCTAAGCCCAGATTGTTTAGATAAGGATTAAAAGCAAACTGCTAGAGATTACTGCATGGCCAAACACCACCCCATGACTTGTTCTACTGCAGAAGCTTCATGTCAAACTGCAAATTTCACTCCAGCAGAAAGTAATAATCATACTCTCTTTTGAAAATAGCAGTATTGATATTTACCCAAGGAAAGAAAAAAAAACATTATCTTTTGTGCAAAGATTTAACATTTTATTTTATCTAAATTGTGCGTTCAAATAAAATCATTCATATACATATATATCTATTCATGTTTAACTATAATAAAAACATTATGCTGCAATATGCTTATCTCCTAATTTGCTTGGCAGAAAGACTTATTGCAAAAGGAACTGTTAAGCTGATCAATATTTTTTTTAAGGTCAGTCCTGGATAAACAGAGAAATCAACATTTCCCAGAAGTAAGCAACTGGATCTTACTTTTTGTCAAGCTCTTTACAGAAACGGTGCTAGGAAAGTACAATAATTTGTCACCCCCATTAGATTTCCAAGTGAAGAAACATATGAATTATAATCCTAAACATCCAAAAGTCTTAGGGTCTCTAAACATATAGAGGATTAACTGCCTATAGAGCAGCTTCTGGGTATTTATTTTAAAAAATACACCACTGGCTCAGTAGAATATAATTAAGCATATATAAGGATTGTAGCTTGTAGCACAAACCTTAGTAATATTATCTACAAAGGTTTCATAACATTTTAGCCACATACCCCACCCCCAATGCGGTGTAAAGACAGAGTACACCAAATTGTAGTTGAACTCTGCAGAAATTCTACTAGCCAAAAGACAGTGCAGAAACCCATCTTGTTGGGAGTAGGGCAATGCATAAATTGAATAAAAAACAATTTAAAAATCTCATTCTCCCTTGCCTCCCTTGTCCAAGGTAGATAAGAAACTATTTTGGAGAATTTTCCAATGGACATACTGTATGCCCATTTGTTCATGTGTATCTATTGCATATTTATGGTAAAACATATATTTTATCCTTACCACATTCCTCAGAGGTGAGCAAAAGTAAAACTGAAGGCTTGCTCTAAAGACCTCATGCCTAGAATTAAAGGTAGTACAAAATGGATAGGACTGGCTAATACATTTCATGGCAGAACAAGGATCTGAACCCAGGCCTCTCTGCTAAGTTCATGTTAATACTACCTATGTCAGCTGACTGATGTTACAGGCACTAGATTGGAGAAATCTGTTGCTATAATAAATTCAGATATCAAGATTCAGGGAGCATGTAAACATAAAGAAAGTAACTTACTCTCGGTTAGCCCAGTGAAAGGTACAATTGCTCTCGAGTTGATCTGCTTTTTATACTCAGAGCTGTGATTCATAACACTGAAGACTTTTAATGTGGTGGCTCTTTCTTTTGCACTATGCTTTTGAATAATGTCATCTACATTTCCTTCAGGGTCAGAAGTGTCATCTTCTTTTTTAAGGCCTGGTGGGATGCAAAGAAAGAAAGAACATAAGAGAGCACACCATTTTACAGAAAGAAAAATTGGAACCAAATTATGGGAAAACTACTCACCTTCTCCAAAATTAGTATTCTGCAAAACCAGAGTGATTGTTAAAATAAATCTGGAGAGGGAAAGTATACACAGACATTAGTTTATTTATTTATTTATTTATTTATTTATTTGATTTATATGCCGCCCTTCTCCGAAGACTCAGGGCGGCTTACAA
>JANHFK010001278.1:58961-69305 GCA_036250565.1 Sibynophis collaris
TAAAAGCACGTTTGAGTAGAAGATCTTCAGGCTTTTCTGCTCAAATTGGCAATGTTGGGGACTTAGGGCATTTTCACACAAGTATTCAATTTTGGCTGAATGCTGTGTGAAATAAGAAAGAAAGAAAAGTTTTGGAGCAAAACAGTTGGCAAGCAGACTTATTCTTCTTTTTCTACAGTTCAGATAATAAGCATGACCTTGGAATCATATGAAGGACAAAATAGTTTATTTTTGATTTATAACTTTTTATGATCTTGATTAGTGAATTGGTCATCTTGTAGTTTATTCTTAAACTAAACAGATCTTGCAAACTTGTTCATTCAAAAAAATAGTATAACCGTCTCCAGTGGCTGTCTTTTCCTAAATAATTACTTTAGAGATTACTAAGGATGTGAATCATATTTATTGTTACTGTAGGTCTTAGAGTTTGTCCTTTTAAAAGTTCATAATATAGAGTAGAATAATATTGTGTGACATGCTCCTAATTTTGGTGTGAAAAACACTGAAAATCTGATAAATAGGCCCCATTTTGAATAGACAAAATTTAGCTTTGGTTTCCTAAAAAAAGCCATGTAAAATCCCTTTATATAAAGGCAGAATTGATAAAAACCAGACTGCACCATTATACTTCCATCATGCGTCTCTTTTTCCTATAAATTGCTTTTTATGCTTATAGATTTGGCTTCAGTAATTTTATAAGGGAATTTCTCTTTAAAAATCCACTCTCTGTGAAAACTGCAGTTACATACCACAAGGTTTGTTCTGCATTTTTTGGAGTTTGGGAGAAAGATCATCTCTGTTTTATTTTCTTAAAGTTGGGCTGAAGGATAATGTCCTATATAGAAGGATGAAGAACTGAACCCAATTGAATAGACCAGTGATAGTTCAGTGTGGCTTGTGGCATGTTATGATAATCATACTTTATGAAAAAGGGTTCTGGCACAGTAAGTTTCAAATTATCCCTTTACTGAGTTTCCTTTATTTATTTGACTTATATTTCTTCTTTGGAATTGGAGCTCAAATATGTCATATAGTACTTCCTCATCCTATGTTTTCCCCTGAAAGTTGAGTTGAGAGTGACCAATAATTCTATCCCAAGGTCAAAACGTATGATGCATGAATAAATGATCCAAATCAGGATCCTTTCTTACATCCAGCTTCCATGAATTCCAAATTTTGGTCTGTTAACCATGTACAGAGAAACTTCCCAAGGATATTTTAAATATTTTTAGAGAAACAAAAAAGATACAGTCCTCATTTAGCAACCGATTTGTTTAACAATTGTTCACAGTTATGTTAGTGATTAAAAAAACTAACTTTGCAACCAGTCCTTGCCTTTTATGACCATCATAGGCTGTAAAACAAAGGAAAGTGCAGTAAGATTGTACACACATTTGAGTTTCACTTGGCGACTTCTTTGGTCTAGTACCATTTTGCTACTCCCAATTGGGGTAGCTAAATAAGAAATACCTACAATGCTGTTCTAAGTGTTTCTTCAACAAAATAGGGCACACATGATGTAATGTTCTGTTTGGAATGCAGCCTGCTCAGAATATTCCAACAAAATCTACCAAGTGGGCCCTTTTGTTCGTAGCTTAAAACAAATCCCCTCCCTACTTGTAGTAGCATTTCCGTCCTCTCCAATCTTTTCCTATATAGCTATCTCTAGTAGAAAAACTTAACTAATGTCATCCCTTTATCTGCTTTAAATGTCAATCCATATATTGGATATATGGTAGGAGGGTATGAGAGAGTTACTGTTGGTATAGTAAGAGTTTCTCGGGTCAACACATCAGAACATTTTGTCATAGAAACCTAATCCTAAAACATATGTGTAACTTGGGCAAATTAACTGTATTCTGCTCTATGCAACATTTTGTCCCAAATGACTAGAAGATTCAGTGAACAGAAAGCAATTATTAAAGGGTCCAGACGGGAAGACAGGTCTATGTTTAACTGAAACAATTCAGTAGGGTTTATGTATTATTTGTATTACTGCATGTTAAATTACTTGCTGATCAATTCCTATTATAATTACCCTTCCCCAATTTGGTATTATTCTGGAATATGTTTCCTATGTAAAGCACTTGTAAAAAGGCAATAAATAATTCTTAAAATGAGTGTATTATTATAAATGTATTATAATAAATTATAAGCCATAGTTACCATGATAAATTCAGATCCTTAAACATATATAAAAATGGAAGCATTTGTGTCAAATGGTTTAACTGAGAGTAATATATGTGCTCTCCTTAAAGGGTGCAAAAGTTTAATCTCATAGAAACTTGAGATATTGCAATAGTATATGTACAAATAGTGGTCTCCTGCATTGGATTACTATCCAATTCTAATTTGGCATTTTAGAGAGGGGAAAAAAATGTAAGAAAGGACCCTGGTTTGGATCATTTCATCATGCATGATACATTCTGACCTTGGGATAGAATTATTTCTGGTAAGAAATTTCTGGTAAGAAAGCCATAATGATTTCCTTTAGTATTGACAGTAAGCCAGTAAAAGAACCTATTGAGAGAATACAGTTTGAACCAAGAATATACAACTTTTTCTGGTCTGGGGATGACACTGACTTTTGAATGTCATACTGGGGGGCAAATGAGGTTGCTATGATTACTCTGCAGTCATTAATTTAATAACTTTCCCCTTCTGTCACATTAAAAGTTATTATTGGATTATATTTTTTGAGTTCTCTGGGGCATCTTCCAAGGATTATGAAAGGCCAAAGATCATGCATATATAGTTGCATAGTAGCTTGAACATATTGCTACGTCATCCATGGGGAAAAAAAATCTACAAATAGTAGCTTTGAGGCTGTGCTCATAGTGAGACATGACAAAGGGATCAATTGTTTGATCTTTTAGAACAAAAAGCATATTTAAATTGATTCTTAGATTTACATCTGATTAACAAAACCATAAAATAAAGTGCAAATATGCAAATAATTGTTGCTAGGTCAAAGTACAATAGGAAACATTCTGTGAACTGCTAAACTACTTTTTAAGGGGAATCTTCTGCCAATTTATGCACTAAATTGTTGAATGTGCAAATATCCTCATAAATTTGCTAGCTGGATGATGATAACATGTTAATGTGATAAGCAACTAAATATATCTGGATTTCTGTGGGCAAAGTTTTTGCCCATATTATAAAATTCAGAAAATATATAGACCTTCATTGATATTTTTTTTTTACAATATAATTTTATTGAACTTATTATAGTATCCTCTGTGGGATCCTTTAGAGCACCTTGTTCCTTGCAATATCAGGGAAATTAAGGCAAAACTGTACACTTAATTTATTTTGAACTCCTGGCAATTTCAGGTAGCTTTTGAATATCACAATGTGAAAATTACAAAAGGAGTAATTTTCTGCTTTGTGACATGTAGCGTGTACCCTTTCCAGTGTGGCATTTACACCAGGGTTGTGATTTCCACAGATCAGTGTGACACTGTGCTCTAGCTTAGCTCCAACATAGATTTATTTATTTATTAGATTTACTCCTTGTCTTTGTTTTGTACAACTGGGAACTGAGAATATAATACTTCCTCCTATTTTCCTCACAACTCTATGATGTGGTGTAGTTAAAACAAAATGGCTGGCTAAAAGTCATTCAGATGGGAAACTGGAACTCAAACTCCTTTAACAAAGAATTTAAGGTTCAGTATGATGGGAATAGAAAAGCAAAACTAAAATTTTTGCTATTGCTTATTTGTTAAATGTATATATGTTACCCAACCCCTAAATGAAAATAATGATTTCATGGGCAAACATGATTTGCTGGATGTTGGACAAAATATCTCAAGTGACTTTTCCCCACCATTGTAAATAAATGTTTTACTTATAGTTTGGGCATGTTTGGAACCATTATTGGTCTGCAGTAATTAATATGAAATTTTACTGTAGGTGAATATTTTATTGTATTTATTCCTGCTATTTTATTGTATTTACTGTATTTTATTGTATTTATTCTTACTATTTCTCCAATTCTCTTTATATGTAGTATTTCCTATTATACTGTCATCCAGAAGTTGACTTCAGATCCCATAATTACCATAAATTAACTTTCTTAGTTCATAGATATTCTAACAGCTTGTTTGTTTGTTTAACCAATTACAATCAAATTGTATTTATGTGCTCTATACTCCGTGAAATTCTTACTCATTTCAGTGACATTCTACTAGCTTAATGGATTGTGGTGAGTATATGAAACATTTATAGGAATGTGTAAGGGGATAATCTGTGAAATAGGATTAGAAAGTCCTATAGTTCACAGTATTGAGCCATAGTTGATAAAAGAAGATGGTGATGTGGTTGATAAAGTGAAGTTCCAAGAAATATACTACTCAGCAAATGTTCAGTGTACACATTATACAAAAACTTGAGGGCAGATTAGATATTTCATGGAGAACAATATACTATTTGCTGATACAATGAGTAGGTATTAACCCATGGTAATGGAAATAAATAGGAGACTTTAAGGTCAGAGACCACAAATAAATTGATCAAATTATGAAGGATGTAAATTAAGATAGGACTACCATAACCATATCACAAACCCTCACATGGCCATTAGGTAGCAGAAAAGATACCTTTTTGCTGCCATCTTCTGATTATTCCTGTTTGTACAGCCCATATATAATCCTAGCTAAGATTGTGGCTGACATACCAATAACTTTGATTACGTTCATACATTGTTCCAGCAAATTTACGATACTGTTTGCAGCCAAGATATGTTTTAATAATCTCAGATTTATAAGATTGCAAAGGAATTGGCTTGAGTTTTTAAATATTGACGTTGCTGAAAACAGTATGAAACCTGGGATAAGAAGGGGAAGGTTTAATTAACAGTCACGATACCCTCAAATTTCAAGCTTTTAAGGAGGATACTTTGATCAACTGACTTCAGGATAATCTTGCTCCATCATCAAAAATGCCAGAAAACATTTGGTTTTGCTTTCATAACCACACTTCATTTTTTATTGCAATGAGATGGTAATTTATGTCATTGCAATAAAATTTGTACTCCCTCTTTGGCTTCTAAATTGTGGACAATTTAGATTGTGCCTAGTGGGAAACTGGGCAATTGAATTGTACAATATCCTTAGGGACTAATTCATTCTAGTGCAGCCTTGTCAGTCAATTCACTCTACATTAAATCAATAACATTGAATTGTACTGTTCTCTATTGTGGTCTGCATTTCTTTCTTGGATTATATGGTATGTTTAACCCTTGTAAAATCTCTGTCCAGTCCTTATACTCTCAAATAGTTTTATAAAGAATTTTGGATTGTTGAATAAATGTTTGATGCTTCATTTAACACTGTAGTTTAAATTTTATAGCCCCTTTTATTTCATGGCTGGTTAAAAACACTTTATGGAAAGGCAATTACCATTTAATAACATTATATACTTAATATATAAACATCTGATATATTTGTTTAAGCAGCTTTTGGAAATCATATAGTATATGTAATGTATTAATTCTCTCCACCCTCCCATATACCGTTATTCTATTCCCTGTTTTACACATTTTCTTTCTCTAATTCTGGCAAATAGTGTTAGATTCCATTGTATGTACTAGCTATTTAAAAGCCTGTGTGCAAGTTGTTATAATTGTGTAGCTGCTGTAACATATGGTGGGTACACTTTGCTCTATTCTTTCAGATGGGGTACCTTTTCCTTTTTCCAGGAGTTCAACAGTTAGAGATTTTGTTCTGATGATGATAACACTCTTTCTGTAAAGTAAAAGTGACTTTAGCAATAGCACTTAGCACTTAGACCACTTTACAGCCTTCTCTAACTTGTTTACCGAGTCAGCATATTGCCTCCAACAATCTGGGTCCTCCTTTTACCAACCTAGGAAGGATGGAAGGCTGAGTCAACCTTGATTTGAAGATTTGAATTGCCAGATTTGAATTGCCAATTTGCAGTCAGCCGGCAGTCAGCAAAGGTAGCCTGTAGTATTGCACCCTAACCACTGCGCCACCGTGCACTAAAAGTGACTATAATTATTTTTCTGCTTCTTTTATGGCAAAACTAAGACTTTCAACTGGATTCATATGCAGTATACCATATATCAATGAAAGTAGACACCCCAAATTTTCTACTTTAGATATAGCTTGGTCCAGAGTCTCATTTTTTAATCTGATCAGTTAGGCATATATATTGAACGAATAGCAAATTTTTGATCCTAGAAAAGCTTTACATTATACATAGAATATTCCTGCCTAATGCAGTGAAACAGAAGGAACATTATATATCAACTACATCAATAAGAAATGCAACAATTTACTGAAATACATGCTTGTCTAGCCTGGAAAAAAATCAAATGATTTAAATACAAAATAAGAAATATTATACCTTTTATTTTGAAACATTATTCTCTATTTCAAATCTATACATTGCAAGGGGAAACTGTAGGAAAAAAAGGAAAAGAAAGATTTTGGTGTGGGGTTCATTACAAATTCAAGTCAATCAGGCCCTCTTCCAGAATCTTTTTAATTCTACCACTATTATTCTGCATTTTTAGCTACTAATGTTCTGAATGCTGCATCCACCAAGTATTGTAAAATGCATATTGTGAAATACATGGGTGGAAAGTAGTTTTTGCTCTTTTGCAAGTTGTTAATTTAAACTTATTATTGCCTTCTTTTTCTGTGAAGGTAGGTGCTGTTCACAGTTCATTTTTTATTTTTTTACTCATTTTTATTTAATCACTTTTTAATTTATTTATATACCTCATTTATTTTTTTATAACTAACTCAAGATAGTAAACATACCTAATATTCCTTCTTCCCCCTGTTTTCCTCACAACAATCCTCTCACTTAAATTGGTCTGAGAGAAGGACTGACCCAAAGACATCCAGCTGGCATTAATGCCTAAGGCAGAAATAGAACTCCATTTCCTGGTTTATAGCCTGGTGCCTTACCCACTAGACCATCTAAGTTTGCTATAAGAATGCTCCAATGCCTATCCTTGGAGAATGCTTTAGTCAAATTATTCAGTAGCTGAATAAGCACAATATCAGCTTCTTTGGTTTTCTGCAATTGTATTGATTTCCTTCAGCAACTTTTTACATCTTTGTTGTAAACAACTTACTTCTTGTAATCTTGCAAATATCTCTTCAGAATTAAAGGACCATAATGTTCAATAAGATGAGTAGTGTCGTAGCCTAGAGGCTGAGCTCTGGCCTCCCAATCAGGAGGCTGTGGTTCCCAGGTAGTGGCAGATATTTCTCTGGGTGCAATAAGTGTCTGCCGCAAACTCGGTGTAGGTATCAGGAAGGGCATGCGGCCAGTAAACGCTCAGCTCCATTCAGTCACCCTGACTCCACCCTAATGCAAAGGGTTATTATTATTATTATAGGGTCATTAAAAAAGAAAAAAATGTTCAATAAGACATACCAGAAGAAATACATGGGCTATAGCTGGTCCTTGTGTGTTGTGCCTCCTAAACTAGCCTTTTGGACTGGAAGACTTCCAAGGTCCCTTCCAACTCTATTAGTCTGTTATCTTTTTAAGCTGTACAACCATTGTCATATTTTTGTTTATCTATTCTGCTTTGCTATTTTTTAAAAAGTCCTTATTTTCCTAGTTATTCCTGTTCCATGGCTGAATATTCACTGAATTACTTGTCCTTCTGTTTATCAGTCTCACCCTCGTAACTGTGTGTTAGCAACTTTAATTCTTTCATAAACAGCCAAAACAATTGGTAGTTTAGTACTCAATCTAATCCTAAAGTAAATTATATGCTGCAAATTATACAAACCATTTAGGAATATATTCTTTGTTGTTGTTTGTTTAGCAATGGTTCACTGGCTTTACTCTTTTCTTGATAATATATTTTTGTAATGCAGTATATTCCTTTATTTCTAACATTATCTTTAAAAGAACTGTTTTATAAGAGCTGTTTGAAGAATATATTCTTTGTTTTACAGAATCAATCAATCAATCAATCAGTAAAACATTTTTAAAAGTTTGAAATGAAAAATAAGTTTTGTTTTTTTATCAGTAACATGTAAATAATACTTCAAATGCAAAATAAATTTTGCCAAATAATAATAATAAACAGCATTTGTAAACGTGGGAGAATTACTTTGCAAGGACCACTCTGTATTTTACATACTCTTACACATGGTCTATAGTTGACAACAACAACACTTCTCCCAAAATTAAAAGCATACTCTTCCAAATTTGGTTAATTAGATTGTCCTTTAAGTCTACAGGTAGTCCTCGACTTATTACCATTCATTTAGTGACCAAAGTTACAATGGCACTGAAAATGACGACTTATGACTGTTCTTCACAGTTATGACCTTTCAGCATCCCCATGGTCATGTGATCAGAATTTGAATGCTTAGCAATTGGCATGCATTAATGAAATTTGCAAGGTCCTGGGGTCATGTGATCACCTTTTGCAACATTCTGAGAAGCAAAGTCAATGGGTTTGCCAGATTCACTTAACAACAATTTTACTGACTTAAACTACTGCAGTGATTCACTTAATAAGTGACAAGAAAATGGGGCAATATGGAAAAACTCACTTAATAACTGTCTTGCTTACCAATTAAAATTTTGGGCTGTTGTGGTTATAAGTCAAGGACTACCTGTATCCCCTCCCTTTTGCCTATCTGCTGTTCAGTTTGTGAATAATCAAATTAAACCCTCAATTTGGTACCATCCCTTTCCTTCTTTTGTGGAAAACTTTCAGTTTAAATTATTTATTTTCATTTCACACAGAATTATAAAAGCTGTCTCATGTCTTCTTCATATTACTGATCGTCTTAGTCATTTCTCCTACACACTTAATATGTAAACATTTTGGATGTGTTTTAGTTGCTGCATTTGATTGGTCTTGGATTGTAAATAAAGAAACAAAGAGCAATTTCTTTTTACTTTCTCAAACATATTGCTATGTCACCCCAAAATCACTTGGCAGTTTACATAGAGAAAGTACTAATCTAAACATCTGCGATAAAAATATGAAAAATGCTTGATAATCAAAGAATGTAATACAACAATACAAAAGTATAACTACACAAAATAACAATAAATTAATATAATGATGGGGTCGTGATGGGTCGGACACGACTTCGCGACTAGCAACAAAAGAGTTGCTTCAATCTTTTGTGTGCATGTGAAAAATACATGCAACAGATTTCAGCTGAATTCTCTCTTAATCATTTTATCAGATAATGTAAATAGATAGGTATCCTGCACCATTCAATAGTTGATGAGCATTTTTTATGGAATGAAGAGTTGCAGATTGTTCTTTTGATCACTAAAAGTCTGCAAACTGTATGTCTATATGTTTATGTGTTTTTACTTGACTTGTACGCCGCCCTGAGTCCCAATAGGGAGAAGGGCGGGATAAAAAATAAAATTATTCTTATTCTTATTCTTTTAATTCTAATAAACCCCTGAATCCTAAAGTGAGACTTTTGTGGTGCTTGTTCAATTGTTATTAAGTGCAGCTATGCTCAATCATCTGTTCTTTTCCCTGACACTATGTATTTTCACTTTTACTAGTGGACGTATATATTATACCTAATTGCAAACTCTGAATGAGAATTATTTTCTTATATAATTCTAACTCTATTTTGATGTCTAATCTGGGTTTTTTTTTTTATCTGATGTCTCTGTGCTTTTATTTTGATTAGGAGTAAGAAATTATTTTTATTCCATATTTATATCTGTACTGCAGAAAGTTCCAAATAAGTCTCTTTATTTTGTCACTTTTTAACTTTTTCCCCCTTTTTGATTCCCTTTCCCACAATTTTTCTTTTCTTGTTATTTTGTATTTCAAGAAAAGAAAAATTTCAAGAAAAGAAAAACTTTTCCCCCCTTTCTGATCCCCTTTCCCTCAATTTTTCTTTTCTTGTTATTTTGTATTTCAAGTATTTCATCTCTGTTTGAAACTTAATAAAGTCAATTTTGTAAAAATTAAATATTACATTAAAAAAACCTGTTTGTACAGCAAGTTGGATCAAAAAACCTCCAAGGTCCCTTCCAATTGTGTTATTCTGTTAAATAACGGGTAAACCTTATGCTAAAAAGCCACCTAACCTGACCGTGGCTCAATCACAGTTATGCCTATCTTGGAAGCGCACCAGGGGAATAGCCCGCCACAAGATACTGAATTATAGGATGCCTGGCGTTGTAAAGCGAGATAGGTGGGTGAGCGGGGAATCCCTTTCCATCCCTTCCCTTCTTAAGCAAACCCAACTTACCATATTCAGCAGCTGGCAGTGGAATCCGAGAAAGAAAAGGAAATTCCGTCAAGTTTGGCTATAGCACTTCTTCCTCCTACCGTAAGGGAATCAGATCCTC
>JANHFK010001282.1:0-21127 GCA_036250565.1 Sibynophis collaris
AGAGAGATGCTGTTTTTGTGGGATCTAAAGCCCTTGGTCCCATGCACACAGGCCTAGTGCCCATTATTTTCAAAGCACACCTGCCTTGTGCCCATTATTCGGTGGTCTGGACAGGCCAGACTTAACTTTCCCTCTTTGCCCTTTGACTTACTGGTCTGAGCACTCGCAGAACCTCCTTCAAGGCAGCCTGGGTGCTGTTCAGAGAGCAAAGCACCAGCGTACAAACCACTACGTCCACAGAGTTGTCCGGCACCGAAGACATGTTCTCGGCGGAGGCGACCACAAAATTGTCGAACTGGAGGTGCTTGTTCTGAGCCATGCTCTCCAGGAGGAAATTTTGAAAGTTGGGATTGTAGTCCACGCAGGTGACGCGAGAGTTGGGGGGATAAAACTGAAAGTTGGTTCCGGTGCCCACGCCAATCTCTAGCAGGTGGAGCTTTCCCGAGGAGTCGGCGAAGTCCTGCATGTTCTTGAACAGCGTCTCCTTTTCCTTGTGCAGTTTTTCATTGTAGCTTTTGCTCATCTTCTTCATGAAAAATGGGAACGTTTTTTTACAAATAGGATCCCATAAGCCAAAATAGGCGAGCACATAGATGGGCAGGGTGAGGATTTTCATGCATTGTTGGAAGATGAGAACCAGCATCGTCGCCGGACTACGAAGAAAAAACCTTCCTGCTTGATTCACTCAGTGATTTGCTTTAAATACTCCCTGCTATGCCCTTTTCCTTTAATGACGTTTCTCAAGCAAACCCGCCACATCCGGTCCACAGTTTGGATCGGTTCCAGTTCTTCCTTAAAGCGACAGCGACTCTTTCAGTCACTTTAAAAAATCTTGTAGCTATACAATTTAGGATAAACACCGTTTGAATGGTGTGGGAGTAGGAATAAACTTCCAGAGACAAAATTGCAGACAACAGGAACCAGGAGATGACCCTGAGGACATAGATAAACCTCCAAATGCTTCAACGATCCTAGTTTAAAACGACCAGCTGTCTGCAGGGAATATAAATCCTTCCAATCTCCACTATCCTGTCAGAGCTGAAGAAGCTTCTTGGATGAGAAGCGAAACATCTTCAAAGAAAAAACAAGAAAGTCTATTTGCCTCCTGAAAAAGCACCTTTGGGACTTTCAGTCACTTGTTGAAAAAAAAAAGACCTTGTGGGTGTTGTAACTTACAACATTTGAATTTGATTTAAAATGCAGATTGTTCCCATGGAATCGTAGGGCTGGAAGGGACCTTGGAGGTCTTCTAGTCCAACCTCCAATTTTAAACTGGCTCAGGTAATGAATTGCCTCCCAAATTGTCTACAGCGTTGATAGGTGTTTAAAGTCATTTGTCATATGTTTCTTTAATATGTCTGTTTCTGAGGAAATCTCAGGGATGATGCATTTATGAAAAGAAATTAGACATCTTTGTTTGAAATTGGAAAAAAAAACCTTTTATTTTAGGTTTTGATGGTTAGAATGATTTTGTTGTTCTAGAAACATCTTCAAATGATTAGAAATGTAAAGCAAAAGCTGAGGTTTGTTTTTTTTTGGTAGTTTACTGCTTGAAAAAAGTCGAAAGTCACTTTTTTCCCCATGCGCTTTCTCTCTGCACACTTATTTTCCTTACCTTTCTAATGTTTGTTTCTTTTTTTATCTATTAATTGGTTGATTAATTTTTTCTCCTTCTCTTTTTTCATTTTATATGCCAACCATCTGCCTGGCTTATTTGCGTTTTCAAAAAAAATTGCTTAGAAGCTCTTAATTTATTTGCCAAATCTTCTTTTTCAATTAAGATCATTTCATGTTTTTTCAAGTCCATTTGTTTTTTAATTTTCTTATTTTGTGTGTCTTTTTGCAATTCCTTCTCCAGCTTTTTATATTCCTCTTCTGACTTTTTTTGTCAACCAATTAATAGATGAAAAAGGAATGGTATGTTATAAAAAGGAAGACCTTTCTAACTTTTGTTCCTTTTTTGTATTTTTATTTTATAATAAAGTTTAATAGCATAAAAATCCACATCAAATAGAAAGAAATTAGGTCTCTTTAACATCAATAGCTTATTAGTCTCAATAACATCAATGTCTTATTGCAGATTTTTCTGAGAAACAACGGATAGCGGAAACACTTCAGAATTAAGGATGCTGGTGTTCCAGTTGCCTCATGAAAAAGCACCTTTGGGACAGACTGTCAAAGTGTTCTTCAGCCAGTGACCATATAATCTATGCCAAGGGATATTGGGGGAATAAACAGAATGGAAGGGAACCCATTGATCCCTAGACAACCTGCCACCCTAGGCAGGAAGCCGCTGCTATTCCATTCCTGACAGGCTTTCAGTCAGTTCAACAAAGCAGAATCCTAGGTATCCCTAGATGGTTTCTTTCATTACTGAACAGCTTTTTACCATTAGGATGTTTTCCTAATGTCAATCCAAAATGTACTTCCTTATAAATTGAACCAATTGTTTCCAGTAGCTTCTGTTCCTTCTGGGACAATTCTCAACATTTCTACCCTACTATGTGGCCATTCTTTGGAGACTAGGGGACAATATCAATGTCACTCTATTTTAGGACAACCATGACATAGTTGTATTTGTTTACCTATAATTTTCAGAATAATCAATGGCTGGCTCACAGACCATAGCTTCCAAAACTACCTAGAACTGAATATTATTTTCCTGGATTAAAATTTGCACACAAATGTGTGTGTGTCTGTGTATGTATATATATACACACACAGACACACACACACACACACATATGTTAGGATGCCGGACCAGGAGGAGGGAGACTAATCCTCCATTGGACAAAGATGCCTTTGGGCCAGACATATTCTCTCAGCCCTAACAAATATCTATCAACCTATTTTTATCTATGTTAGATTTTTATCCCACCTTTATTATCTTTTATAAATAACTCAATAAGTTATTCTTGAGTTACATAAATAATGCTGCTTTTTTTCTATTTTCCTCATAACAACATCCCTGTGAGGTGAGTTGGGCTGAGAAAGACTGGCCCAAGGTCACCCAGCTGGCTTTAATGGCTCAGGTGGGACTAGAACTCACCATCTCCTGGCTTCTAGGCCAGTACCCTAACCCCTACACCAACTGGATAAGCATGGCAGATTTTTTAATAAAGAGGTGTTCATCCTGAAGTAGATTTAATTGGCAGTATTTCATTGTGACCGCTGCTGCTATTGCTGTTGCTATATATGTATATTCTAGTATATTAATGGATACACTTGGAAATCACTACCAGAGAAGAAAGGAAGCTGTGTTTTCATAATCACACAGTCTAGTATTCTTGTCATCAGGCCACCTTATTATAAAAATGTTTTTTTAATCGGCCCCAGTAACCTTAAAATAATAAAGTTTGGGGTGAATCTAAATTGAGTGAATTGCACTTACTGGACCCACTGGACTAAATGTGAACATGATTTTAAAAAATCTTAAACATCTTCCTTCATTTGATTTGGCTTATACATGATCTGGAGAATCACATAGCCAGTCTGGAACAATAACAAATAAATATAGGGGAAGGGAAGTGAGAATTTGCAGGCAACCAGTGATATGTCTAATGACCAGAATATAATTATTTTTAATCAATTGTTTTCCTTTCAATTTTCTCTTCTCTTTGAAATCAATAGGAAGAAAAGTTATAAGGCACAATTTGTTTAGTTTAGGAGTATCTGTTATGCTCAGATTCCCAAAGTGTGCCTTTAAGATGCATGCAGAGGCCTAGCGGCTGGTGGCTTGAGATCAGAGAAGGTTTATGGCTAGAGCTCGATCTGTTCAGAGAATAAGAATCTTCAAATCTGAGATGCCAGACCTCTTTCAATCCTCTCTTTCAGACAAGTTCTCCCAGACTCATTTGCCTGTAAAACTTTCTGTGAATGTAGCAGCTTTCCTTCCAATAGGACACGGATCTCCAACCTTGACAACTTCATGACTTGTGGACTTCAACTCCAAGAGTTTCTCAACCAGCCGGTTGAAGTCCACAAGTCATAATGTTGTCAAGGTTGGAGACCCCTGACATAGTGGAGCAATTTTCACCTCCTTCCTAAGTTGCCTCAGCTGCCCTTAGGTGGAGTTACATTTTATTTTGTTATCCTTGACTTCATTTCCATGGAAGCCAGTGACTGAAGAGGCACTACTGAAGTGAGAACCTGCAACCAGCCCTGTTAATTTTTCAGCCTGTTAAGATGTGGAATAACATTTAATCCAAGAGAAGAGGGTAAAACAAGATGGACATACCTTTTTATTGCAAATTCCAAAGTAAAAAGATGTACAGTACAAAGGAAATCAGATAAATCAGATGCTGTTCTTTCAACCTGTTTTGTTACTTTTAAAATGCATGTTATTTTGTTCCCCCTGCTTCTTCCTTCCCGAAAACACCTTTTTCCCATTTGCTGTTGTTATCTTAAACCAAGCAAACCTTCAGGCTGGGGTTTAAAGATGTGGACAATAAACACATTCGTGAGATGTGTTACAAGCAGAATGCAGCCAAACAAAAGCGTGAGCAGTATTTGCCCTGATATCTTGGGGGGGCGGGGGGGGGGAGGTGGAGCTTTCGTGAAGGTTTTAGCAGCATTAACCAACCATCTCATTATATATTTTTTCCTTTAGTCCATGGTTCTGTCACATACACAACTAGAACACAATGTCCATGTGAACCTCAGAAAAGCATTTGAACAGATGTGAATTAAGTTGAGCCTCACAACACCCCTGTGAGGTAGGTAATTACCCATTATACAGATGGGTAAAACTGAGGCACGCACAAAGAGGTTAGATAATATGCCCAAGATCAATCTGCCATTCGGTCACTCATTCACACAAAGCTGAAAACAGAAATCACTAGAATCCTATTAGAGAATTATCAAAGTCTAATACCTGAAAAAGACATTTTCCCATTCTTTTACAAAATCACTCTCTCATCATGCCCTCTAGCGCTCTCATTTTCTCTTCCCCACACACTCCCACAAAAACATAAACACACATGTATACCTCCCTATACAAATGCAACATATGCGAAATTTTTATATGGATTCATATTTAATGTGACACAATTCTAGTAGACATTGAAATCTGTATGAATGTTGTCTTGAATTTCTCGCCATCAAAATGTTCCAATCTAGTTTAACACCAGAGTTAAGTAGAAAATCTCTCTTTTTCACTGGCAAATAGAAATGTTAAAAATAATACTTTGCATTCTGGTGAGTGGCTGAGTGGACTGTTACTATAAACTGCCCTTTTAAAAGGATTCCACACATGCTGTTTATCTCATTGGGGATCACAATAATCCTGGTGAACTTTAAAAGTGTGAATGCTTAGTTTGCTATGTGTGCATCTCCTGCAAATTCCAACATATACTGATTCTTTGTAAAGGGAGTGGACAAGACATGTCCTCAGTGCTCCTTTCACAAACACAATACTTGCGTTCTGTGACTGTAAAATTCTTATTGTAGCTAATATGGTAAACTTTGGAAAGAAGACTAGGCTAGAAAAAAAATCATAGTATGAAAGGGAGAATGAGATATGCAGACACGTGTGCCACACATTCATACAAAATAGGCCTGTTTCAAAGCAAATGTCAGTTCTCAGCAATATCACAAACAGATGCACAAAAGTAAATTATATGCAGAAAAAGTTGTTGGTTGTATTCCTCTCAGAAGAACAACTTAATAAGTCTCATGCAATTCTTCCCAATCATCATTGGATTCCCAATTGAAGTATTGATGACAAAATAGGCACCGCAGCAACACAGCATACATTTGTTTGTTGGCAGAGATGATCTTGAAATGGGAGAAGTGGCTCAGACGAATTTTTCTTTTCTGGCCACATATTACAAGTGTTCAAAGAGAGCAATTGGACCATGAGGTGCTTCCCTTGGGAGACTTATTAAAAATATACCACTTGGTCTTCTTTTGCTCTTAACTGCCAGGAAAGCAAGTGCATAAAGCAAGGATGTCTCATCTCAGCCCTTCAAATGGAAAGCTTTAAAGAAAAAGATCAGTTGGAACAAAGAACTTAAGAATACGACATTGGCACACTGCTGTTATTCACTGGATGGATACAGAACTGCACAAGCCAAGATCTGGGTGTCCACTGACAATCACACAGCTAACACTCTAGCATATAACTGTTTCTGAAGAGAGTGTTACTAGTACACACAGTTAGGGAAAGAGGAAAAAAGGCATGAAACAGAATACTGCAAAACTACCCATTTCCTGTGCCAAGGTAAATGCAGCATCCACCTGAGAACCTTCTATATGTGAAAGAGTGATTGTTATGCTGCAAAAGAACACTGGCTTTTCTCAAGAGCTTACCTGTCTGAGCAGATAAGGGTATTTACACACTAGTGCATGAGGCTGAGGTTCTTAATGTCATAAGAAACCAGATAGTCCTTCAAGCTATTTTTTGTCAACCTCGTATTTAAGTCCTTTCTGTTTATAACCTTCTAAACAAAAAACAGCTTGAACCAATTCTCTTCATTTCCAACCACCACGAGAAGTGACTGTGAACTTTCAGATTTTTAACAGGGTTTTTTTCCCATTACTGATTATGGGGAATGCTTCAAAGCCTCATAAACACCAAAGCATTTGAAGAGAAAATATATACAAACCTAGTAATCATGTACATCACTTTTTTCAAAAGGCGTTATGTACACATTGAATCACCTTGTACCATGAAATATAATGTGACCTCCCCAGTTGCATATAGGAGGCTGCATTTTCCTGATATATCTATCTATCTGTATCTAATTACTCTATTGCCAAATACTGGTTGCCAAGACACAATATTATATACATCCAAAACTCAGCCCAAGGAAATATTCTCACTGGACCAAGTCTGGCCCAGTTCATTATACCTGAATGTACCCTGTATGACAGGGAATGTTGTAGCTGAGTAACAATGCTCAGTCCTATGCTTTCCAATTTGTCCCAATCTTTCTGGGCCTTTCTTTTTCCTCTTTTCGATTTTGAAGCATCAAACCCATAAAGGTTTGTAGGATAATATTAATTTAGCAATATTAACTTAGCAATAGCTTCCATCAGTTTTTCATCAAAGCGTTAATAGTCCAAAATCAATCTGAAACTGGCCATTTCTAAATGCCCATAATATCCACTGGAAAAAAACAAGAGAACTCAGTATAAATTCTTAGTTTTACTGGCTTATTCCTAACATCTGCTCCTACATTATTATTTATTATTTTTACAGTTAACATCAAATAACTTTTTTTTAACCTTATAAAGTGAACTACCCAAAAGATCAAACCGATACTTTGGTAAAATAAAACCGGGAATTTTTATTTTGGGCTCTTTGAAGTATAGGACTACATAGCTTTCCAAATATGTGATGCTTTATTAGTTAACAATTTGAATAACTTTCTAAACCAGGAAATAATTAGGAAGATCTTAATTGATCCATCTAAGCTATTATTGTTCAGTTTGGTTGGCAGCATCTTTCCCAAAGTCCCGGGCAGAAAAGGGCCCTTCCCATCATCTCCTATACATGTTCTTTAATTGAACCAAGACTGAACCAAGACTATCTGCCTACATACAACTCATGACTATGGACCTTTCCCAAGAATGATAATATTCAGATCTTTTCCACTGGTTGGTTACCTGTTCTTGTAATAATACTCGAAACAAATTAAAAACCCAGACAGATTTGTGGAAATTCCAATACCTGTCTCAGGATTAATTCAGTGTATGATTATTTTTCTTTCTGTTTACTCTTTATCAGAGGGTTCAAAAAGAAGACCAAGTGCAAGATGACATAGACTGCATTATTTTATGAAACAAAATATAAAAAAAGAGAGCAGTACTGTAAATTAAAAACATTTCAATGTAATTTCTTATAGATAGAATATTCTCCCCAGTTGTTGTTTTTTTGCTATCTAAGCTAAGGAAAATTGATTCATTGGGAAATTGCTATGTGATGAGTGATACAATTATTTGCAATGGAATTAAGATTTCTTTTACTGATGCCTAGTAACCAGAGAACTTGGATATGGGTTGTTCTTTTGGCTGTGTAGTGTCCAATTCTTAGCTACCCAAAATAGGAAGTTTGCCAGCTGTGCCACTTACAAAAGAAGCCTGTAAGCAAGAATAGGCACATTTTTCCTTTAATTGTCAACCTAGGCAAGTGATATGTGGATTCAGTCTATTATTGCATCCTCCCTTCAATACTCAAATATCAAAAGTCCATTATTCTTGAACAAAATCAACTGATCACTATGGCAACACATTAGAGTTAGACTGTTGTTCAGCCCTCTCACCCATCAGATATTTTATATTTGAGAATTCTCTTCCCTTTGTACAAAAATGTTTTACTTTTGCTTTGTTTGGTTTGATTGATAATTTACCCATACCAAAGTTAGCTGCAGATAATCCAGTTTTACGGAACTGTCAGTGTCATCACATAAACAATCTAAACATTCATTACTCTAAACTATGATACTATGAATCTCATAAAATACTTTTCTGAATATTTTAGATATAGGATTCTTTATTTTAAAGAACATTATTAGGATGATAGAGTTGAAAAAATAGGTTTTCTTCCTAGATTTATACTACATGGGAAGCATATTGCAATTTTTTAGCCATATCTTTACCTCTTCTGCAGTGGAGGTTGAAAACCTGGTCATAAGATATATGTCAAATGATCGTTTGTTTCCTGCTCATGTCAGCCTTAGCATCACCATAAGTAAAGATGCTAGATTTCTATCTACAGTGATTTCCATAAGAAGACATAGAATGGCCTAATCTTGGAGTCATGGCATTATGGAAGATTTTCTCCCCTTCTTTTAATCTATTGTATTCCAGTTTCATTTCATTTCATTTCTATGTTATCTTATGTTTTATAATATTTTACTGCATTTTATTCAAATTTTCCTTTTTCTAGTTTTGGCATTATGACTATTGTATTTGGCCTCTCTTATTGTGCTGGTCATTGACAGTAATTAAAGAAATCAAAGGGATGTCAAATTATTTAATTATGAATGCTTATTCATTTCAGTTTGCATTGGTTATCCCCCATATATGTTGTTTTCAGGCCTTTTCCATACATCATTCATTCACTAGGAAGATAGCCCCCCAAAGAGGTTATTCTTACTCTTTCAATTTTAAAAAAGAAAAGGAATTTATAAACAAATGCACTAAATGTAATGTTATTTTATTAAAATTATTTTTTAGCAAAACCATTTCTGGCTATGGGGAAGGTAAGTGGAGTGAAACAATGGGATTTAAAAACCAATGTTATTAAAATTAAATTTACATTTTCAAACGTTTCTCAATAAATTTGAGATTTATTTAACTGATTCCTAGTTTGGACCATGTTTTTCTAAAAAGCACTGGCTGTTTTTGCTGAAATAATAAGTTCCTTTCTCTTTTATCCCTTGAAAAAATATTCAGATATATCTTTATATAATGTTCATATATCTCAATAGACCATTACAGGATGATTCATTTTTTTAAAGATTTCCAAAATGTAATGCTGATATATAAAAATACCAGAGTGAGGCTCCTAATCTCAGTGAAGTCTGGTTAATTGGGATAACTGGTTAAAGAAATCTAAAATGAAAGAAACTTAAAGAAACATTGTGCAGAAACTAGAAAAACTGTTAATTATAGTTAGGACATAGTTCACAGTTTTGAAGCTTTTTCTTAAACAGCTTTTTTTTAAAGCAAAGCTCGAGTAATATAAGAAAATTCAAGTATTCTTAAATAATAAGCAAATATAAATATGGATTGCGGGCATTTTTACTAAAATTTGCTTAATAAAATTTGATAGCACAAATACTATATGTGCCAAGCTTTTCATATGGAACAGTAGTCCAGCTGAAGAATAAATATGACATTTAGCCAAATTTTGCATAGAGTGGTCAAAATGTATTGCACCTCAGAACCAAAATACAATCTAAGTAGTTTTGTTGTAAATACATTTTTGCAATAAAGCTTTTGATAGGATATTTTTCCTCTGAAGGGATGTACTTAAATTGACATCATCTGAAAAGTGGAAAAGAAAAAAAATGTTTTTTAGAGAGATAGAAAATTAAATATGGACAGTGGCATAAGCCAGAAGCCACTCTATTTAATTTTTTGTAGTCCTTTGTCATGTACAAAAAGGCATGCCAGTAAAATAAAATGATATATTACAGTATTTATATTATTGTCTTAAAAAGTTCAGTCACACTTTTCAGCTCTTGTTGTTGTTGTGCTGTTTACAATGTTGCCTGTACAAATGCATGTAATTTTATCATACATATTTTATGAATAGCTGGGATAAAACCTAACAAGAAAGAAATGTTTTGCTTCTTGTGGTATCTGGTACAGCAGAATTTTTCCACTGATGTTGTGGTAGCTAGATTATGCATTTTTAAAAAGCTCAACTTGGCACAGATATCTATCAAATGGCTTACTTTCTGATTAACCTTGTAATAGGTATCTAAGTTGCAAAATTCTAAATGTCAAGCATCTGCCACTAAACTAAAAGGCATTGCTAACTTTCTTAGCTTTCTTTTGATTTGGAATATTTTAAATCTTTTTTTAAAAAATATTTTTTGCCCTTTTATAGATAAAACGGTTTTGGTCCACATTCAAACAGCGTCTTTCACCATGTTGCAGAAATTCAACATATTTCTTTACAGCCTTCTGCGAACTTTTTTTTTAAAGCTGTATGGTTGAACAATCTTGACTGTAGTGCAATGCCGACATTGACCCAAGAACGATTCCATAAATCTGTGCCCTTAGAAGATGAATTATGAGGATCGGTTTATTAAAAGGGGATATAATGGACATTTAAAAAAAAAGAATGAAACATGCCAAAGTAGTTCTTAAAAACATAAATGTTAGTCCCTCTCCCTTTAGAATTCTCATCATGTTAGAGTTAAGACTAGTTGAGAGGTAGCTCTTCATCCCTCCCTGAATATGCAGGACCATTAAAATTACCACCATACAACAATATGGGATGAAATGTGGAACTGGTGAAGGCACATGTCAAGTATGACACTTTTCCTCTCAGTGCTGTATCCATGTCACACTGCTACTTTGCTCACCAAAAGTAGGATGTTGTATTCATAGATATTTAAACTATTTTCATAATTATTTAAAACATTTTTGATTTGCTTTCCTTAGGGGAAAAATGCAGCTCAAAGAATCGGATAAAACCATGTAGCCGCAGAAAACTGTCAGTGAAAGAACAAATCCACTTGTGCCGAGTATGTTTCTCACATCACAGCACTCCAAAAGAGTGCAACAATTTGCCAGTAAATATGGCACACAATGCTGTTAACTCCTCTGTCATAAGCCTGCCTGCCTGCCTGCCATAAGATTGCTTTATATAACTGCCAAAATGTGTCTTTGAGAGATAATATGTTGTTTTCTACAGTGCTTATTTCTAACAGAAAAAAGGTGCATATGGCAGAATGGATACTGAATTGTAAATATTGCAGGATACATAACTACTTGGTGAGTTTTCTTGAAGCCCTAATGTTCCAGATATTGAGATTGTACTACAACCACTTCCAGAATTTGGAAGGGTGCTAGAGCAGCATTTTGGTGTGGATTTGGGGAGTTACTTTTAAAAAGTGGAAAAGAAGTTGACTGCATGAAGCTTATTAAAAATACACATAAACTCCTTGATTGGTTTCACTTTTCTCCTCTTGTGGGAGGGTACATGGAAAGATTAACACTTGGAAACTAGGTGAAAAGCATAATCATAGCTAAGAGTAACTCTCCAAATACAGTGTGCCGTAGTCAGTGGAGTGCCTCAAACATATGGCTTAACACACGGCCTGGACAGCATATTGAGTGTCTTGTGGTTTTATGATTCCTCATGCATGATTCCTGATCACAGCATGCCATCATGCAAATCATTTCTATGCATTGAAACGAGCACAATTTTATTTAATTTATTTTTGGAATCAGCCTGAGCGAGTTTGGCAAACTGAAAATACCTGATTACCCCCATCTCTCACAAACCATGGTGAAGCCCATAGAATAAAAAAGTATGCAGATAATAAGTACTAAAGAAACGATGATGATTAAATGATATGGGCTAAATACGTGTCATTTCATTTCAGCTTTTTGTTGATGCTCTACTTGTTTTTTTTTTCTCCTTCTTTTTTTGTTTTTGTTTTTTGCTGCTTAAACTAAATGTCAAGTATGAAAATCTAGTTTTGCATGAACTAAACAACCCTTTAAGTGATATTTTTCCAGATTTCCTTTCAATAAAATGAAAAAAAAAATCATTTTTGCTGCTTTGGAAAAAAATATGAATCCTCAAGCAGCAGTATTTTTTCCTTGTTTGTGTGTGTGTTTTATTTTGCTTTTTTGTCCTAAGTTGCATTGACTGATGTGGAACATGCAGTATCCACCTGCCCAGACTGTATAAAATCCTTGTTCTCCTTTGCATTGTTTCCTGTTTTTTTTTTAATATATTGGTCTAGATGGGTCCATTAAACAGGTGGTAGATCACTGCTCTGAGATGCAACATGGTCACACAGTAAGCAGACTATGTTTGGTATAAGATCTTTAAAGTTTCTCCACAGCTGTTCGCTATTGATATATATTTTATCAGGAAGTTTGTAAACAATCTTTTCTGCTCACGAGTTTTCTACAGTTATTATTATTATTATTATAGATCATCTCAGCATTTGGATTCCCTGACGTCTTTTTGCCTTTTTGCCCTTTCGCGTCTCCCTTCTTCGGTCCGCTGTTTCTCTTTTTCAGGCTTAGTTACGCTGTCGTAAGATGGGAGGGAAGCCGTGGATGGAGTGCCTTCTTTTTTCTCCCTATTTGTCCCTCCATTTTCTATTCTGTTGGAGACGTTTTTTCGGCAGATAAATCCCCTCCTTGCTAAACGGACCCTGTAAGCCCTCTGGATCACCACTGCAGAGACCTCCTCCTGTTTGCGCCGTAACGTGGTTGTGATGGGCTCATAAGACACTTTGGAAGGATTAGAAGCCACAAATCTCTCTTCCATCTGTTGCCTCAAGATGTCTAGTTCACCACTGTCACCCAGTACACGTTTGGTAAAGGCAAAGAGGATGTCCAGACAATGGATTCTGTCCCCACTGACCATTGGCAAATCCATGGCAATGAGTTCAATGGTGTTGGGCTTAGGAACACGAAGAGGGTGTTCCAAAGCATCTGCAAAGTCTGCCAACTTGCAGTATTCAATGAACTGGGTAGCATCGGGGTCAAACTTCTCCCAGATCTCATAGAAGGTTTCAAAGTCATCTTCACTCAGTGGATCAGCACTTTCCTCTGTAGCCACACTGAAGTTCTCTAGAATGATGGCAATGTACATATTTACCACAATCAGAAAGGAGATGATGATGTAGCTAACAAAGAAAAAGATCCCTACAGAAGGATTCCCACAGTCACCTTTGAAGCCACTCCCAGGATGTTCCTTTTCCAAATCACAGTCTGGAGGACGGTTGAGGATGGGTAAGAGCAACCCATCCCATCCATCTGAGGTAGTGATCTGGAATAAGCATATCATGCTGTTGCCAAAAGTCTCAAAGTTGAACATGTCATCAATACCAGCCTCATGCTTGACGTAAGCGAAGTTTGACATTCCAAAGATGGAAAAGATGAACATCACTAAAAAGAGCAGGAGGCCAATGTTGAACAAGGCAGGCAAAGACATCATTAAGGCAAAAAGCAAGGTGCGGATCCCTTTAGCTCCTTTGATCAGGCGCAGGATTCGACCAATACGGGCCAGGCGGATGACTCTGAAGAGAGTTGGCGACACAAAATATTTCTCTATGATTTCTGCCAAAAACATACCTATAAAAATATTGAGGAGATAAAAGAGAGTTACAATTGTGTCAAGTTATCTCACATTCTTTCTTCAGAAGCATGGAAATAATGAGCAAATTTAAGAGACAATACATGAGACTAAGAAAATCACAGCTTGCTTTAAAAGTGACCATCTCTTGGTCAATAAGTCCTTTTAGTAATTACTACAGATAGTCTGTAACTAATGACCGGTTGCTTGGTGACCGTTTGAAGTTATGGCCTGCCTGAAAAATGGGACCCAGATCTAAAGTTTTGACAATGAAAACTCGTGGCCACCTGACTGTACTTCAGGTGCTCGGCAACACACCTGCATTTATAGCTGGCATGTGACCATTTTTGCCAAAAACTGGTGCTTACTTCCAGTTTTCTGCAAAAGCATGCTCATAGCAAACAGTAGGTTCACACTTATGACCATGGTGTTTCACTAAGTGAACACTGCAAAAAATGGAAAATCATGTCGGTCACATATTACTGGCCAATACTGTTACAACTTGTGACTGTAACGGGCAGGCTCTGTTAAAGTTGTAACTTGAGGACTACCTGTAAAGCCCAATGCCAAATATTCAAAACAAATACAATTCAAACAGCACAGTAAAATTTGACCTCAACACTCATATATGGTAACCATAGTTGATTACAATTACCATAAGCAACTAGAAATCCTTAAAAAGGCCCCATGGTCAGTTAAACTGAAATCGTACCAAAGGAAAGAGCAAGAGGCACTTTGGTACTGAACTAGTCTCTCTGCACGACTGCTTACTCTGTTACACACAGAAAGCAGACACAGAGGACTGCCAAGGAAAATCTCAAAGCATCAAGCTAGTTCATATGAATGATTGTCTGTCATACCCCTGTCGGAGTCTGAATCTGCGGGGGAAGATGAGCTGGAACAAGGGCTGACAGATTGAGAGGACTGCTCCGTTGGCCTTGGAAGAAACTGGGGAAGGGCAGAGTCAGTCCGGGCAAGGCTTTTCAGGATTAGAAAGGCTTGCAGACAGGGAGGAGCAGGAGAGAGAGAGCTCAGGTGAAGAGCAAGGACCACCCCCTCCTGATCCTAGAGCACGGAGAGAAGAGAGAAGGCAAGACCAACACAGACTGAGCTGGCTACGAGGGAAGAGAGTGCTCTACCACCCACTTCAAAAGGCACACCTGGGGACTGAGATGTAAGGAGGTGCCTGTGGGAGGGGCACTTGTTGGGAACAAGAGTTGAATCTGTGGAGGCTCGTGTGCACTTGCCAATGCCTGGAGATTACTGTGCTTTGTCTTGTGGGGCTTGTCCGGTTTGCCTGCTTTGCTGAACTTCTTGCTCTGGTTACTGTTTGGCTGACCTGGCTTACTGGACTATTTGCAGCCAGAGGCTGCTGAAGATGCGTGTGAGAGCTTTGCTCCAGGACTTGTAGTAAACGTGAGGACATTTGGGGGCAAAGTTGCATCAATAAAGGGGAGTTAGACCTGTTCTCTGGCCGTGTTGCTTTCATGCCATGCCCGGGGTCATCACATCTTCTATGGAAGGCAGGTTAGTTGCAATTGTTCTTTCTGCAGTCTTAACTATCCCTTGGAGTCTGTAGCTGTCCTGTTTCATTCTTGTAGCAACCAGACAGTTATAGCAGTACAAATTACAGACTCAATAATTCCTCTGTAAAACTATCAACAGCTCCTGGTGCAGTCTGAACTTCCTGAGTTGATGCAGGAAGGTTCTAATGATGGTGTCCTTTTCAAGGGCTGGGAGATTATAGAACCCCAATACTTGAAGGATTCTACTGTTGATAGTTATTACAATAACTATTAATTGCTATAAACAATTGCCATAAATAATTATTGTAATAGTTATTACAATACTTTTACGTTATAACCATAAGACACTCTCAAGTATTTGTTTTATTTCAGCTAAGTTGTCATTAGTACATTTAGCTATATGTATTGACAATGTGCTATTTAGGCTGATAAAATGCCTTGACACAGCTGTTTGACCTTTTTAAAAAGATTCTCCACAAAGTTACAAAGTAAGAATATCTGCTTAGTGTCGAGACCACTCTGCTATTCTTCAAAAACACGTACACCTTCTGCAGGCAGTTTTAACTTACTCTTTCTGGTTAAAAGAAGCTGAACATTTGAAGAAGGGCTCAGAAATTATAATTTTTGAAGAAAATTACTTGAACATGAGCACCATGGACATGCTATTATCTTCTGACGGAAGGCAGAAAGAAATAGTCAAATGTTAGGGTCTTTTTTCCACAACTGTTCTAATTTCTACATTTACTGTCCTTTTTTATTACCTATTTAAAAAGTGTGGGGGATAAATAGGCCTTGGAAAACGAATATTTCAGTATTATTAATTGCAATTCTTGATAGACCCCAGAATCTGACATATTGGCTGGTCTGATGGCACTTGAGATACCAACTGCCAACAATATCCTATCCATTCCTGTGCTATATTTTGAATCCTGCTGTTGAAATAGTTTAAGAAATTATTTTAAAATTGTTCGTTTTAATCCAAGGGAAGAACAATTGTGCAAGTAGCTTGAAGTATTTCAACAGCAGGATTCAAAATATAGCACAGGAATGGATAGGATGTTGATATTATGAATAATCTGTAGGATATGTGTGTTTAAAACACACACAATATACATAAGAGATGATATAATAATATGTTCCAACTAGGAGCAGAAAGATATGTGTTCTAGTTCTTCCATAGGCATGGGAGTCAGCCAGGTTACGTTTTATACTAGCCATTCTCTCCATCCTAGATTGGAAAATCAAAACATTTAGCTACCAATCCAGTACTGGAGTATTAGTATGGTAAATTATGGTTTATAATCTTCAATTGACTTTTCAATCTGAAATTCAATTTCAATTCAATCTTCAATCTGACTGCATCAGATTGATTCAGAATAATAACAATGGTACTTTCAAAAGATTATATAGTATGGCCTTTCAAAAGATTATATAGTATATATACAAATTGGCAATTCTAGAGTTATTCTACCATTATTAAATTTGTGGGTTATTGTTTTAAGGGCATGCAGGCCACCACATTTCCTATGGGGTCCTTTAATGCAATATGAGCCAGCATGTAGCGTTCTTAAGTTCAATTTCAAGCAATATTATATACAATATTTTCATTATCTATTGAGCTTGTACTGAAAAGACACATTAAGTTTACTCATTACAGTGCAATAATTAGCAGATAATTTTCTATGTTTCAATGACTTTTTGTCATAACATTTAAGGGAACTTTAATTGCAAGTAATCAGAATTGCATGTTAATAGGTTGCAGATAATTAGGAAGCCATTTGCATTTCTCTTCTCACAAATTTCCTTAGCACTCAGACTTTGCTTAATTCATAATTTTTTCTCCTGAGGATTGACTAATCCCATTTAGTCACAGTAATAATAGACATGTTCTTTTTTTTCTTTTAGCCTTTCCTCCAGACTTAATGATTTTTGTAAGATTATAGCTTTGATTAGTCAGATTTATTGGTACTAGCTGTATATTATTTTCCTTTTTACTTCTAATAAGCATACGTAACCTGTCAAAGGAAGATGCAGTAGCTGCACAAATTATAAATTTGCATTATTCAATAGTAAAGAAGGTATGCTTTTCTCTTTTATTTTATCTTTCTTGGACATTTTAGCAAACTGATATCCTGTGGAGCAATAGAATTCTAATATACAAAGAAGCCAAGTGCCTCACTTGTACTGCTTTTCTTTTTTCTTTTTCTTTAGTAAAGGAAAATACACAGAAAACAAAAGCCCAAGTTGTTGCTTATTCAAAACCAGTCTTGTTATTAAATGATATCAGTTGTTCTCAAGTAAGTAGGACATGAGTGCTTATTTTAATGCACTTTAATTTAAAGCTCCCCTTACAGCTTGATACAGTTTGCAGAACAATACTGGCAATGTAAGCTAAATTTTATAGTTGAGCAGAACATGGCATATTTAGAAAACCAAATATACTATAGTTGCTTATACTTTACTTTGAAAGAAATGTAATGGAAGGGGCAAAGGCTAGTAAAGGCAACAACAGTAGCAACTAAACTATGTCGTATTGAGAGAGCCGAAAACCACCTTTTGATTAGTTTTATGAAATGTGCCTCAAGAAATGATGGTAAAGTGTTCCTGCAGATAGAGATAAAGTGGAGATTGATCACTGCTGAAAACATCTACCTTATTTGTTCACCATATGGAGTTGGAGCAGAGAAAGAAAACCTAGCAAAAGGAGCACTTAAAGCAGTAAAAATATATGAGTATAACTGTCGGAGGACAAACAGAGGTCTAAATGAGAACACTGATAAAGTAAATTAACATCATTTTATTCTTTTTGGCAGATAACTTACTTAAAAAAATTGTAAAAGCAGAAGCCTTGTGAAAATTCAAAAGCAGAAATTCAAAAATCAGCCTTCTCTCTAAATATTTTGATGGTGTTTAGAATTTTTATCTTACGTTTAGCCAGCTGAATTTTAAAAAGCAAATCCTAAGTGTTTCTATAATAAAAAAGATGGAATATTTTCCCCATATTATTTGCATGTGACATTCTAGCACCTTCTATTCTGACTTGCCTTTACATTTACATTTACGCTTACATTTATTGGACAGCCAGTTTGGTCTAGTAGTGGTTAAGCACCATCTAGAAACTAGGAGACTGGGAATTCTTGTTCTCCTATGAAAGTCAACTGGGTGACCTTGGGCCAGTCACTGTCTTTCAACCCAACCCACTTCACAGGGTTATTGGTGTGGACAAAATAGGAGAAGGAAGACTTACTATGTTTGTCGCTTTGAGTTATTTATAAAAATAAGAAAGATGAGATTAAATATATATAAAACTTACATTGAAAATTAGCAGAAAGGATTCCCACATATTTCTTCTCACACTTTCTCAGAGGGTGACATCAAAGCATAAAGGCTTGAATATTTACAAAAGGAGCTTCTCTGTCTTCTCCATTAGAAAATAGATGCCATTTTCAGTGGCATCAGCATATTTCTCTTCACTGGGAACTTTTGTCTGTCATGAATCTTAACTGGGCTGATGGTTTTCAACAGTTGAACTAATTAATGAAGATAGGTCAGTCAACAGATAAAGGAGTTATGGTAAATGGCTAATCTTTTCAATGCTTGTATTCAATCTGGTAATCAATGTTAGGGTTTATATAGAGGTAGTCCTCAAACTAATAACCACAATTAAACTCAAAATTTATATTGTTAAGTGAGACATTTGTTGTGAGTTTTGCCCCATTTTACTAACTTTCTTGCCACAGTTGTTAAGTGAATCATTGCAGTTGTTAAATTAGTAACCTGGTTTTTAAGTGAATCTGGCTTCTCCATTGACTTTGCTTGTCAGAAGATTGCAAAAGGGGAAACACATGACCCAGGAACTAGCCTGTTTCCCCCAAAATAAGACATCCCCTGATAAAAAGCCCAATCGGGCTTTTGAGCGCGTGGCAAATGTTTATTTCAGGGTTCAAAAAAATATAAGACAGGGTCTTATTTTCGGGGAAACACGGTATCATCATAAATATGGACCAGTTGCCAAGCATCTGAATTTTGATCATACAATAATGGGGATGCTGCAAAGGTTGTAACTCTGAAAAATGGCCATAAGTCATTTTTTTCAGTGCTGTTGTAACTTTGAACAGTCACTAAATGAACTGTTATAAGCTGAGGACTACCTGTATTGTAGTGTCTCACTTCATTTTGTGAAGCTGATAGGTCATTAACTTTGTTTTTTGTGTTATTCTATGCTTGCTGTTTGAGAGCTGACCGGATAAAATAATTATCCAAATAGAATAGTTTAGTACATACAGGTATATATACACCAACTAATTCCTAATAATGCATTACTGTTAGAGGTTTTGCTACTAGTTTCTATAATAATCAAAATATGTTGATAGAAATAATTTTAGAATTGTTTGGTGCTTTGAATATTATGTTTGTTTTATCCGTGAAACAACAGTTAATTTTTTAAGAAATCAAGGCTCTGATTATTACGGTTCTTTGCACAGTCAGCCAGATGTTTAGACTGGATTTTGCATTTTTTTTTAATCCACTTATTGAATCCTTCCCAAGGACCTGGGAGAAGCAGATGTTGTATTATTATTATTATTTATTATTATGAGGCATGTAATATATCTGCGTTGGTGGCTGTTAGTTTACCCTCTTGTCCCTTTATAGTCTATCCTGAAATCTTTCCTGGTTACAGTTTGCAGTCTGCTGCATGTTAAGCAGATGTTTCTTCTTTGCTTCTTTATCTTTAAGTGCCCTTTTATACAGAAATCAGATTGTGCTGGTACTGTCATTTTTATCTGAGGAGAGGAAATCCCACCTGAATGAGGCTGGTTTTCTTTTCAGGCAGCTTCACAGTGAGGCTGAGGGGCATGCACTTTTTCCTCTTCCTTCTGTTGGAGCTCATGGCAACTGCTGTCATTCTGGCATGTTTCTCCACTAATCTCTCTTTCAGTTTTTGGCTGGGATTCTCAGTCCCACTGGGTCTTCTTTGGACTGCCTTCTATTACGTTTAAATGTATAGTTTCCCTGTTTGAAAACTTTGTAAACACATATGATTTCCTTTACAATTCCTTGTGGTGTTTCATTCCTGAAGCTGAGAGAGAATACTGAAACCATCATTCTTTTCTACTTCCTGCATTTGTCTTTTTTCCTTTCTTTCTTTTTTTTTATTACTTCTGTACTGGTGAGGAAGTTGCTAGGAAACCAAGCACTGACCATGAACCTAGGGCTTGCTGATGAAGGAAGGTGTTAAAGGGATGGCTGTGAAAATCAGTTCGTTTCTTTTAAGAAAGTGAGAGAGAAAGGATCGCAGACAGTGTTATAAAAATACCCCAAAGCGTGTTAACCAGCTGGTTTTGTTTCCTTCTAAAGAAGTTATTTTTCAGTAAAACTGAATGCAATATTTCATTGTTAAGACAATAATATGTTTACAGAGTCATTTTGTAAATTAGGTCTGAATGAGTGCTGAGATTATTTCAAGTCATGGTTTTCCTGCATTTTTTTTCACCATCCTTTCCTCCCCTTTCTTATATCTGTTCATTCTAAGAGTGCCTCTAGAAATGTCCTGTATTGCTTTGTGAAGTAAACATAAGCTTCTGGATGTGCCTAATTTGTATGCCCAGGACTGTTCATTTGTTTCCCATACATAAGTCAGGTGGAAATAAAACCGACTTAAGAAATATCTTTCTTGCCATAGGACAATTCTGACCATAGTCATGCCCTGATGTTCTTTTGGTCTTTGGTCTACATTTACTATGATTCCAGGATGGTGGATTCCAGGATGGTGGATTCCCATGATGTCTTGTCCCACTCACCCATGCTTAATTTCCCTTTC
>JANHFK010001282.1:223372-237975 GCA_036250565.1 Sibynophis collaris
CTTTAAACCGGCCCCATAGGCTGTGTTTCCTACCAAATAATAATAATAATAATAATAATAATAATAATAATAATAATAATAATAATAATATATAATTTGGTTGATACCTAGGACACTGGCAGCAACCCGTATCAACTATTAGCACCAGTCACTCGTATTTGTGACATATCTTAAAATGTTCGGTTGACTGAATTTCATGTTTAATGAATAAGAGATAATAAATATATCAGCAATATAGGTGATACTTTGAATATATGAAAATGTTTATAAGTTTCCAAATATTCAGTAATATGTCTGAACAGGAACAAGAAGACAAGTGGAAATGTATGCCCAGGGGACAGCAAATATTTTTCTTTTCTTTTGAACTATAATATGAAGACATGAATTCCAGATCTGTGAAAAATGTCCTAATCCTCACTCCTGACGACTGCTAGATATTTCTTAAAAAGTAATTTATATGATCAACAGTCTCATTTTGGTTGCATCTATTATTCAGAAAACACTACACAAATCGGTGTCATATTTCTTATCTATTTATCCAATATGGAGAACGTGATACTTCTTTGATGAAAAACCCAGAGTTATTTTATTTGTAACTAGATCTTTAATATTTCTGCTGAGTCCAGTAATACAAGATGAAAGGAAAAGAGAGACAGGCATGGGGGCTGATGGGGTGTGTGTGTGTAGCAAATTAGATTTGATCTATGGAAGGAGCAGGAACTGTTTTTTCAGAGAGCAGTTTGAGGTTCTAGTTGAATAAAAGTAAAGGTTTCCCCTGTCCAGTCATGTCTGATTCTAGGGGGCAGTGCTCATCTCCGTTTCTTGGCCAAGGGAGCCAATGTTGTTTGAAGACAATTTCTGTGGTCATGTGGCCAGCATGACTATATACCGAGGAGCACGGGATGCTGTTACCTTCCCACTGAAGTGCATTTGCATTTGTATGCTTTCGAACTGCTAGGTGGCCAGGAGCTGGAGAAAGTAACAGGAGCTCACCCTATCATGCAGCACTCGGGTCTTGAACCCGGACCGTCAGCTCTCCAAGTGACAACCTCAGTGTCCTTAACCACTGAACCATCGTGCTCCATTCTACTTGAATACATTTCCTCAAAACTTCAATGTAGTAAATGATCATTAACATGAAACAAAATTAAAACAAAACATCAAAGAAATCTGCTTTTGGCTTGGTTTGATATTTTGTTTTGTCCATTAAGAAAAGCAGGTATTTCCCCATTAGTTTTGGGGAACAGTGTTTTGCTTCAACCCTATGTATAGATGGGATGAAGACAATTGTCTTTTTCAGCTGCCCACTTTACCTGACCACAAATACAATTATGTGGGATCCAGATGCCTTCTTTAAGGAAACAATTCTCTTTCAGCAATACAACAACAGCACTTAGACTTATATATACCGCTTCAGAGTGCTTCACAGCCATCTCTAAGCGTTTTACAGAGCCAGCATATTGCCCCCAACAATCTGGGTGGTCATTTTACCCACTTCAGAAGGATGGAAGGCTGAGTCAACCTTCAGCCTGGTGAGATTTGAATTGCCAAATTGCAGGCAGCCAGTGATCAGCAGAAGTAGCCTGCAGTACTGCATTCTAACAACTGTGCCACCACGGCTATCATACTTTTCTACTAACAAAATCTCTGTATTGTTATCGAGTTATCCTTAACCGGATATTTTATGGGGAGACAGAAGGGAGGGTGTTTTCTCAGTATTTTTTGTCTATTAAAAAATTGCAGCTGTAATATTTTAGATCACACGCATAAAAGCCCCATTCAAACCTTCTTCCAGTTTCCTATTTGGTATATATGTGTGCCTGCAATGGACTTCCTCAGGTTCTCCTGAACACAGAGGGAAGCCTCCATACAACAGCAAATTTGCATTATTAGGAACTCCAGCTGTGTAAAGGGGTATAGTCCGGGGTGAAATCCAGCAGGTTCTGACAGATTCTGGAGAACCGGTAGCAGAAATTTTGAGTAGTTCGGAGAACCGGTAGCAGAAATTTTGAGAGAACCGGCAAATACCACCTCTGGCTGGCCCCAGAGTGGGGAGGAAATGGAGATTTTGCAATATCCTTCCCCTGCCACGCCCACCAAGTCACACCACGCCCACAGAACCGGTAGTAAAAAAAATTGGATTTCACCACTGGTGTAGCCTTATCCAAGGAAATAAACAAATAAATAAATAATTTAGGCCAGCCCAGTCTTTGACTCTGGATGGCTCAACTGAAACCTCCTTTCAGAAATGTCAGGGATTTAAAGAAAGGCCAGTGCATCTGTAGGCCTTCAGATTTATGTACAGATGGATGTATGCATATATGTATGTATTTCCCGCCTTTATTATTTTTACAAACAATTCAAGTACACACACAATACTCTTTCCTCCTTAAGATAAAAAAGTAGGGAAAATGATGGCAGAAATTAAAATATGTAAATATGTTCTTTGGGAAAAACAAAAAAGAAGATTGGAATAAACTATAAAAATCAATCCATAACTATGTTATAAGTTGTATAAGATGTAACCAAGTCAATACTCTGTTCATAAAATATATGTGTAAAAGAAAAAATAAAATAAAATTAATAAAACTGTTAAAAAAGAAAAAGAAAAGGCCAGGCTTGTCAGAAACACCGCATCCCAAAAAACCAATACTCTTTCCTTATTCTAGTGCCTTAACCACTAGAATAACACAGTGTAAATTGTGATTCTGTTCAAGAAGAACGTATAAAAGGCTCCGAGTTATTTCTGTATGATTAACTTGGCTTTCCAATTCTGGGAGTTTGAGCTATATGAGTAGGGAAATCTACCTAAACTTGTGTGGATGTTGATAGGAGGTGAAAATGTAAGAAACCAGTGGAATAACTTCCTGTATTTCTCCTGTCCAATGAAAATCAGTTTTTGATTTAAATGCCAGAGAAATTGTTCAAATAAATACTTACCAAGGGATTTAAAAATGATTGTGTGTGTGTTTCTGGTATTTGTAATTATTCCTATAGTAGCTTTCAACTATATATCGACATATAAATAATACATATTTAAAAATACAATTCTGATGATTGATGCCAGAAGAATTCACGGTCCTTTCCATTTTTGGGGATGGGGGGTGGGGAGAGAGAAGAAATATAATAAACTGAAGTGAGTGTGGTAAATTAATTTGTTAAACACATTTATTGAATTGTTAACAATAACCAAACACAGTGTATGACCTTTGTAAAACAAGAAACAGAAAAATGGATTAATTCCAGTCTTGGCAGTTCCTACTACAGGTATGTGATGAGGGGGGAAATATTTCAATTTCTTTTATATTCTTCAGTGATCTATTTACAATACTTATCTTGGCATCTGTCCATTATTAAGCAAATGGAAAGACTATGATCCAGAAATAAATCTCCCTTACTATCTCCCTAGTTCTGCTTTGCCAGTAACCAATAATGAGGGTGATATGACAGCTTTCCAAGGATTACTTGGCACACAGAATACAAATCCACTTGGATGGCAGCAGCAAACCACCTTGTTAATGGAGTTATGATGGGAAAGAGAAGAAGGGAGAAGGGGAACAGAGGAAGAAGTTCATATATACAAAGTCTGAACAGTCTTTTCATTGTGGGCGATAGTAGTTTCAGGAAAACAGTATCAAAATTGTAATGGGAATGGCAGATATTGTCTTTTTTTTTCTCTTATGACTGATCATATGAATACATTTCATTGAGCTGAATTTCCAACTTGGCATCCTTTTCTCTCAAGTGAGGCTCCATGAAGTACAAAGACCGAGGACTGAATGGGGCTGGGGCATTCTGTAGTATATCAATTCACAGTAGTAGCATTCCGTTGAGGTGAAAACTTCTTCTCGTTTAGTGTCTTAATTACTTCAGGAGCCATTCATTTACTGAAAGAGAAAAAACAACAATACCTAATAACCATGGACAAATTTCCACAATGACACTCTTCCCCCTTTATTTTTTTACAGCTACAAATTAAAGATCACTGAAATATCTGAAGGATAGATTGTGGGGTCATTTACAGGATAAAACTGAATGAATGAATGAATGAATGAATGAATGAATGAATGAATAAATAAATAAATAAATAAATAAATAAATAAATAAATAAATACATGTGTAAATAAATATATCCTATCTGGACAATAGTATACAATTCCCAGGGTTTCCCCCCCACCCCAGCATTTGCCAGTGGATGGGATAGTGGGAACAATGAGGTTATTATAGATCCTGATGTCCTGCTGGTAAGGGAAATCAAGCCTTGCCTTGAAATCAAGCATTGGAGCTAGAACTTGTCAGAAGTGGATGTATTTCAAAAACGAAGTCAAACATTGGTTCTTACAGAGGAGAGAAAGTTTTCAGGATTAGTGAAAGAGAAGGAATATTTCATAATTGTTCACAATATCTCAAAAGGTGTCACTTGCTTTACATTCAATCAATCAGATTATTAATCCATCTAACTCGGTGAGGATGAACCTATGATACATGTGTCAAAGGTGACACAACATGACACATATTTACATGCAAGCAGAGTCAAATTAGGTATTCTTTGAATTTTTGACATACCAAGCCCAAAAGATTCATCATCATTGATCTAACTTGATAATGGTTATACGAGGGCCTGGGCAGTAACTAAATCTGGGATTTTCTATATGAAAAGCATAGCCTCTTCTACTGAGCTCCAGTCCTTTGCAAACACTTCTTGTTAGGAAGGTGGTTTCCATGAAAACAGATGTATTCATGTTTGTCTTCCCATATACCATCCTGTTGTGTATATATTTGTAAGAAAGAATCATTATTATTTTGTCCTAATAAGTATTTCATAGTGCATGTCAGGCATCTTGAGCTTAGCTCCTGCTAGTTATGGGGGTTCAGGTCTAAAACCCCTGGAAGATACCGTACAAGGAACACTGGTTTAAATTAGAACAGTGTTTTTCAAGAAGCGTGGACTTTAACTTCAAGAATTCCCCAGCCAGCATAGAGAATTCAGGAACCTGAAGTCTACATATCTTAAAGAAACCAGATTTGAAAAATACTGGATTAGAAGGTTCATCAGGGAAGGAAGTGTTACTGGCATTCCAAAATAAAAAAGAAACAGTTGTTCCAGAAAGAATTGTGCTTTTAATTTCTTGTCTGCCAGTGTTCTTCTTTTTAAGAAAAGATTTCTGACTAAAAAAGCAAAACCAAACAAAACTACACCCTCTTTCTCCTCCTTGATCATCAAATAAATTATGCCAACCTGGGAAAGAGGACTAATTAAACCTGTGAACTCTTGCTTGCGTTTGTTCTTGAACCTTAAAATCTGGGTTTTGTTGCCTATAAATAATTCCACTGTTTAGAAACAGAATCTGGTTATCCCAGTGCATGTTATGCAGAATCCTTCAGGAAGGTAATTGTCTCTAAGATGTCTTTAGATTTCTCAAGGATATTTATTTTCAACTCCAACCTCTGGTCCAGCTCCTTTCATTCATACCCAGTAGGTTTGGTGATTATGCATGTGCGCAGTTTGAAGAAATCTTCACTTCCTGGTTTCTTTGGAGGAATAACACAGCTGATTTGTGCGGCAATCCGCTTTACCACGGGAATCAGCTGGGAAGATAAAGGTAGGAAGATAGCACAGGCGGGCCCATCTGATTGTCAGGACGAACTGGTTCACTCCTAGCTGATTGTTGGAGTTATGAGTTAGGGTTAGGGTAGAATCCCACCCTTGCCCAGTAGCCAGGACTCCAAATATCACCATGCCTTATTTTTCTGAATGTTTAGAAGCCTCCTTAGAAGACTGAAAGAGCTGTCTTCTATAGTGGCAGAACATATATTTTCCACATCAAAAATCCCAATTTTAATCCTAGCATTTCCACTTACTCACCAGGAAGCTGGTGATTGAAAGATCCTTGTCTGAGACTGTGAAGAAAGGTTATTAAAGTAGAAAATATTGGGCCTGACAAACAAACAATTTAACCTGGGATATGGTAGATCAAACCTTCCAAATCTGACATTGTAAGACAAAGGGGATTCCAAAACGGAAAACATTACATTGAAATGAATATAGTGTTTGGAACATACCTCTATACTGTAGTTTCTGTGCTCTATTGTTTGGGCAATCTTTCCCTTGTAAACTAAAGTTGATGTTTGTTCGGATACATCGATTGTTGAGAGGCTGGACTGGTCTGAAGTTATCACTCATACTCAGAAAAATCTGTGAAGGCTGATTCTGGCTTAGTAACCGTAAAGAATGCATCTACATAAATATAAAAAGTGAAGACAGAGTGAGATTGACTTTTAATCTTAATGTTTGAGAGCAAAATATCAGTTGCTAACTTAGGTAATGTTTAACAGATTTTTGATAATTAGGACCAGATGATGATGTTATAAATGTTTTGTTTATTTGATGAGAGATGATAGGGGTATTTGTTTAAATAGAAAAGGAGGAAATAGAAAATATATGAGGAAGGATTCAAACTGGGGTCATTAGATATTTGCAATACGGTTTGTCCTTGATTTACAACAGATCGTTTAGTGACCATTCACAGTTACAATGGCACTGAAAAAAGTGATCAAAATTTGGCAACTGATTTGTATTTATGACAGTTGCTGTGTCCCAAGGTCATGTCATCCCCTTTTGAGACCTTCCGACAAGCAAGGTCAATGGGGAAGCCAGATTCACTTAACAACTGTGTTATTAATTGAACAACTGCAACAATTCACTTAAGATATATGACAAGAAAGATTGTAAAATGGGCCAAAACTCACTTATGTCTCATTTAGCAACATGAATTTTGGGTTCAGTTATGGTCATAAATTGAGGACTACCTATAATTTTATTATGTCTGATAATTCTTAATGGACTTTTACTGATTAAGAGGGCTTGGTGAGATTTTAAAAATTGGTTGATAGAGAAGGTTTGTCTTATGCAATGAAGAGATGGCTGGTTTTATTTTAAGAGGTGGTGATAAGATATTAATGTTGATTATACTTGCTAAGGACGAAGGGGGGGGAAGAGTTCTTTTTTCTTTCTGTGCACTTTTTAAATTTAATTTTTTATATAAAGTTTTTTTTCTTTTAATGTATTTTATACTATGTAGATTATATCAGTTTTACATGCATAATATAATCTTTAATAAAATTATTCAGCAAAGAGAGCAAAACATGAAGCTAATTATAATCTGGGACAATTGGTGAAGAGGACTTTGGCCAATTATTTTGAGGGTAGTAATAAATCAGTACTATAAGAACAGTTCAGAGCCATTTAGTATCTCTTGAGAGTTAGTTGTGCAGCCTTTGAATGTTATGGAAATGGTAGGTGGATTGACTTTGTCCATTTCCCACCCTCCCCAGTTTCTGGAGACATAAAGAGTAAAGAGTTTCAGAGATTCAGCCCTGCTTTATATTCCAGTAGAAATTATTTATCAGTATCATTCTGAAGCTGTTTAAGATAAAGTCTCTTTAGAGTTGAGAGTTCTCAGAGTTTTCTTGGCAACCATCTGCTGCCACTTTTTTCAGGATTCAGTCTCTCCTATGGCCCTATTTTTTCATGATCTCTCATGAAAATTTTAAGCAGATCTGATCTTGCTTAGCTTATCCAGATCAGTGAAAGGAAACTACATGTTTTCACGAGGTGAACTATTTGAAGATAAATGGAATTATTTTCAATACATTTTACTTCAGAACGAGTGGATATAGGACTGCAGCTCAAATCAATAGAAGGCATAGATTAGCATTATTCCAGTGCAATTCATTATGAGGAAGAACAAAATAGTGACTCATTTCCCTTTTTTTCAGATATAATGACCTTGAATACATGATAAAGAGATATATTTTTTATAAAAGGAAGATTGTTATGACCAAGATAAGCTGCTGGTAGAATAATGTTGCACTTGAATTAGAGTAGGGGTGTCAAACTCGATTTCATTGAGGGCTGCATCAGGGTTGTGTTTGACCTCGGGGGGATGGGGTGGGCATGGACAGCTTGACATCACTCATGTCGGGGACGCCTGTGGTGGCCAGAGTGCTCTGCCAGAGAAAATGGGCTCCTGAGCTTCGTTTTCGTCTGTGACGGCTTCCTGTAATCCTCTGCCAGCAAAAATGGAGCTCAGGAGGGCTGGCCCTCCTGAGCTCCGTTTTTGTTGGCAGAGCCACCACCAGCCGGTCTTTTGCTGTTTCCAGAGTGGCCCCGTGGGCCAGATGTAAGCACCCCGCAGCCTGGATTCGGCCTGAGGGCCTTGAGTTTGACAACCCTGAATTAGAGGAGATATGGTGAAGCTCTTCCCCTAAACAGGACTGTAATGTTTAAGGCTAAGATAAACTGAAATGGTTTGTCTAATTTTATAGGCAGTGGTGGGAGAAATTGAAAGAATCTCACTATGACGGAAAAGCAAGTCTTTTCCTTCTGTCAACTTTTCGAAGTTCCACTTGTACCTTATTTTTCTTTTCATATTCTTGCCTTACTCCCAAATGTAATAATTGTGCTCCAACTGCCATTACTTCTTCTGCCTCTTAGACGGCTTTTGACTTCGTTGTAGCAGTTTGGAAAGATATTTTTAAAAAAGAACAAAACATAAGTACTTGTGTGGGGAACCTTCCATTGTACCTTTAGCCCTCTGAAGCACCCAAACATTTTGCCTTTTCCTTGAAAAAATGGTTAAACCTTTTACCCCCGTTCTTTCCCTCCATATGAGATGGAGAACAGTGATAATAACCTTCAAAAATGCAAAGTTTGAAAGTTATGGGATTCTGTTTAACTTCTTTATTGGAGGCTGCCTAATTTACCGTGGCTTTCCAGAAAAATAAGTACCGTACACATTTCTGAAGGCACAGCAATTATAAGAATTCATTATTTCCAAAGGTAATGTATCTTAGCCAATAAAGGTTTTCATTTTACCTGCATTCTTGATATGTAGACAGGTTTGTTCATTAGTATCCAACTTGCTGTTTCATAGCAGGGTGGAATTGTCATGGACCCATCATACGTAATGAAACTAGAGGTTTCAGGATAAAGTTCCTCAATATTAAGTCCCTGCAGTAAGTATGCATCATCTAGGAAATAAATTATGGTAAAATTATTATGAGAACAGAGCATTCGCATTTGTGAGATGAAGATCACCAACTGTCAGAGTTTAACTGGGTAATTAAATGGGTCTAAATCAGGAAAATGTTTGCATTGCTAGGCTACTCTGCCAACGTTTATATATTGGAGCAGGTTAAGCTGTCTCTAGGGCAATCTGCAGCTGCAAATCCTGGTTTGTTTCTCATTTCTCACAAAGCTCTTTCACACATGATGAGCAAAAACTGATTATTGTGATTCCTTGTCATTTCAAGGTGTGTGGTGTAGCGGACCATAGTTTACAAAGGAAGAGAAGTCCAAAGCTCTCTCCTAAAACTTGTCCTAGTGAATATTGGCTTTTAGATGTCTTGCTACCCATTCTTGAAGCATGTATTTTAATGACACAAAAGATCACTCATAATCCTCTCCCTGGTTATTCGCGTAGCAGAGTGACGGCAACAGGCACACATAGTACATGTAATGTCTGACTGGTACTTGGTCAGGCATTCCATCAGGGGTGTCAAACTCAAGGCCCGCGGGCCGGATCTGCCCTCAGGGTGCTTAGATCTGGCCCACGGGGCTGCCCTGGAAACAGCAAAGGACCAGCCCTTTGGTGCCTCTGCCAGCAAAAAAAGAGCTTGGGAAGGGCTTGTGGCCCTCCCGAGCTCTGTTTTCGCTGGCAGAGGGTTGCAGGAGGCTGTCACAGCCAAAAATGGAGCTTGGGAGTCGTTTCTTCTGGCAGAACGATTGAGCCACCACAGGCGCCCCCAACACAAATGACATTGAGATGGCCATGCCCCCTGGCAGGTCAAACACAACCCAGATATGGCCCTTAATTAAATTGAGTTTGACACCCCTGAATTACAGAGACTCCTTATCTACAAGGGCCTATGGTCTGGTGTGACATTGTAAGATGTGTGGGGAAAAAATGTCCTAACTAATAGGTATCTCATGATGCTTGATCGAGAAAGTGTGTGAAAGAGATGTAAAAGTGTTCAAGGAAATTGAGTGAGAAGGTAAGCAATTGACTGACACAGGTGAGTGAGAACAAGTGAGGAGAGATAATGTGTGGATCCTCTGAATGGTGGACAGGGCTTCCCAGTAAGCCTCACTCCAGTGGTGAGTTGCTACTGCTACGCAGCAGTTTGGGCGAATCGGTAGCACCGATGATCACCTGGTAGCGAACCGCTTGCTCCCAAGGTTCAGATTGGCCCACCCGCCTGCCGGGGTTCATTTTTTACCTTTATCTTCTCAGTTGATTAGCATGGCAAAGTGGATTGCCGCACGAATCAGCTGTACTCTTCCCAGTAGAAAGGCAGAAGTGGAAAGTTTTTGCAAACTGTGCAGCATGCGCAGCACGCGTTTGGCGCATGCACGAAGCACAAAGCGCATGATCAGTGAACTGGTAATAAAACCGGTAGCAACCCACTACTGCCTCACTCACACTACAAATTTAGATCTGACAGCTGGCTAAAAGTAGGGTTGGATATAGTCATTTGCTAAAACTTGTGTGGCTCTGAAATATTGGCCTTCTCAGAATATATATGCTTTATATAGCATAAACAGAATATTATGTACAAAAAAATCAAAACAGAAGGAAAGTTCTGCTAAAAAAACAGAAATAAATTATAGGGAAGAGGGTGGGGAGTAATTACATTAGCAATAATCAGTTTATTTCCTATCTACATTGCCCCTAATTTCATTCTAATTCTTTAGTAGGATTTTCATTCCAACTGGATTTGGGTTTTTTTTTTAACACTGTATTCTACCCACGCTATATAGAAAGTGTTTTGTTTGTCAGAAGGATCTCTTCTCACTTAGCTTTTTCCTCATGATGTACTGTACTGTTTATATAGCAGGCAGTCATACGAATTTGTATGGAAATCATAAAGTGCAACAATTTTGCATTATTATGCTGTTGTGGGAAAAGGCCTTGGGCCTCCTCAAACTTGTTGCTAATAATTTTCCAGAATGCCAGTAGTATTCTGATTTTGCAATAAACTTTAAGAGCAAAAGCTAATAAACAAGAGGACAAGAAAATGTGATCAAAAGGAATTACATGAGGATCTTTCTGCTTTTAATCTTAATAAAATAAACATTTACTGATATTCATATGGATATCACACACAGCTTAAAGCTACAGGCTATGCTTTCTTTATGCCAACAAGTACAGCTTGCTTCACACGTCCACATTTCACACTTGGTTTTGAGGACAAAAGAGAGACTACTTAATTTCTTTGAGGAAAGGCAAGACAGATTAGAACAGTTAAAAGAGTGAACATTTCTTATTTTGCTTCAGAGCATCATCGTGGGAGGCAGATTGAAGGCACCCAGGAGCTAAATTTATGAGATAATTGAAGAGCAAGTCCCAACCAGGACCGGAAAGCACATCATGGGAGCATGATCAGAGATATAATGGACTGATCCCAAATGCAACAAGATACTTACTCTTCATATACTTTCTTGTTTTGAAAGAATCAACTGCAATCCTGAACAAAGGAATACTGATTTATCATACTCCTCAGCCACAAACAGTGAGGCAGCAGAGAGTAGTGAGTAATACACACACACACACACACACACACACACACACACTCACACACTCATCATGCGGTTCTCCAGAACCGGTCAGAACCTGCTGGATTTCACCCCTGGGCTTTGGCTGTCTGAAGCTTTTTAGTAAAGCTGAAGGTGCAGACTAATTTATCAGGTTCAGTCGCACCGCCCACTACATGTGTAATTTCTGCCAATACTAAGGACAATACTGGCCTGCTTTGCCTAATATTTTGAAGAACAATAAAAGCTCTTCAGATTTTCACCATTGGCCTTATGGAGGAAGGAGAGTAGGAAACCATGGTTTAGTGAGGCAGTCACATTATTCAGTGCTAGGAGGTTTAACCTTCATGTCACACAAGGTTGTATTCTACCTTTTTTCTGTTTCTTTTCTTTCTTTCTTTTAGAACGGAAAAGTCTGCACTTGCTTTCCCATCTAAGTTTCCCGTCTGTCTGTCTTTTTCTAGAAAAAAATGCAACTATCTGCATTATAAGTTTGCCTCATCTATAATTTTTTAAAATATGCTTTTCTCCCTGATAGTTTGAAAAGATGAATTGCAAGGGGAAATCCCATTTGCTGTGCCCATTGGCACTACCGAAGGGTCTTTGTCCCTTCTAGTGGCAATCTGTTTCCTAAATCCTCAGTTCATTCAGAATCTGTCTTTTGCCAGGCCAGATCGTTTGTTTGTCTGGTGGCATCGATTCAGTTCTAACTGGCTGCAATTCTCAGTGTTTTCAGGAAGAGACTTTGCCTTTCGTATCATTTGGTGCTGCTGCCTTTTTAATGGGAGTTACAAAAGGATGAACATTGGAGTTTCCCTTATCCCAAATTTTAAAGGGTAGGTGTACTCCTCTGCTGAGCTCTGGTTTTCATCCCAAGCTCTTTTCATTGAGTCTCCGACAAACCAGAAAATTGCATGCTCAGTGTAGAACTGGATCTTCCCCTGAAAATAAGACATCCCCTGATAATAAGCCCAATCGGGCTTTTTGAGCGCATGTGCTAAAATAAGCCCTCCCCCAAAATATTTAAATGCATGTGCAGCCGGTCCCCGCCATTTCCTTTGGTTAGGGTTAGAGAGACAGAGCTGGAAATCAGGTAAGATGGCAAGAGGAGCCCCGTCTTGCTCCACGTGCCCCAAAATAATAAGACCTCCCTGAAAATAAGGCCAAGGGCTTATTTTGGGGTTCAAAAAAATATAAGACAAGGTCTTATTTTGGGGAAAACAAGGTATCTGCAAGTGGTGACTCTGATGTATCCCCTGGTCAAAAAGGTCTAGTTCCTGAAAACCTCAGAGAATTAGGTTTTCAATCCTGAGGTGAGTCAAGCACGTCTGAAAGTGTGTTCATGTGTGATTGCCTGTCATGACAATTCACAGAGAGGGAAACAACAGGAAACAGTCTCAAGGTACGGGCTCCTTTCCGATATTAGAGATTCTGGTGAATTCCCCAATTGTCCAGGGCAGGGGGAAGCTCTTTCTGAGACAGATCTTGGCACCCTGAAGCAGCATTTCAAAAGGGAGAAAGATGCAGAGGAATGGTGCTGTGGCATTGTGTTGGATCAGGGAAAATTTAGAGAACAGTACAATTTTTCTTTCAGCCAAGAGTCACAGTACTAAACTGTTACAGATTAAGTGAATTAAGTACCGGTACCTGTTATATAGATAAGGAATGCCGTATTCATTAGAAATGAATTAGTTCCCTTTTTATGACCCTCGTGTTCTTTCTCCTCATCTCAAATTATTTCACCATTTCCCAGGCTTAACCTGAACACAAGGAAACCCCCCCACCCATCCCGAGCCAAATTTAAACAAATCACCAGTATTAAGAAGGCTCTAAAACAAAACCCGAGAACTCAATTGTGGTGTATCAGCAAGAAAATTCCTCCCATTGATCACTGGGAAGATCTTTGTTCACCTCTGCCTGATGTCGGCTAGTATTGACCATCCCTCCTGTTCTGCTGCTCAGCAACAATCTTGTTTTATTTTACAGACCAATTCAGTGTTTACTAAAGCTGCCAGATACTACACAGATGCTACAAGATTGCTCCGGTCTGACTTCCCTCTCTTTGCTTTGCAGGTAGTTTTAGATCTGAAGGGAAGAAGTCTTGGCTCAGATCTTGCAACTCCTGTTTTTGAGCAACTCACCCACACTTATTTTCTTGAGCCTGACATGATGTCGAAAACCTTTTCAGAGAAAATGATTGATGGGAGATTTATTTAAGTCTGAAGGAATGACAATATTAATGTTTTTGCAGTAATGACGAGACTGAACTGTGACAACGGAAAAAATGGGCAGGCAATCCATGCCAAAGATGACATACCTCCTACTGTTCCAGATGCATGGTTATAGCAGTAGGTGTTTGGCCTGAAGACTCAGCATGATACTTTTATTTCCAAGCCTAATAGGTGAGCAAAATCATTTCTGTAACGCTGAAGAGTGCTGGAACTAACCAAATGCATCTCAACTGTCTTGGCAACTCAGATCAGTAAGGGCAGATTTATTTTGCAATTGTTGACTGGTTTCTGTCTCATCCTAGTTCCTTCTCTCTTTCCGCTTCTAACCTGTTCATTATTTATGAAGCATAGAGAGTGATGCTCAGCATCAAAGTGTTTAGTCAAAATGAGGTGTTTCAAATTTTAAAAGATAGCGTCTCCTTGGCTATCTCCCTATGAGGTCCTTAGCAAAGCTATTTAAAATGGAGGCAGCAACCATTTAACAAATGAAACTACAAACAGGGATTCTGGGAGCACAGTCATGCAAAAATGCATTACATGATCATGTGACTGGTTCCATCTGTTCGGCCGTAAGACCGTCCTTTGGTATAAAGAGTTGCAGTCAATAAAACAATTAAGTCCGATCTTAGAAATTAAGGGATAGAAAAAAAAATATTGAGTCTTTCATCTGCACCTCTATAATTGTCTGGTTTGGTTCTGCAACCCAACAAGACAGACACAGACTTCAGAAGATAATTAGAACTGCAGAAAAAACAATTGCTACCAACCTGCCTTCC
>JANHFK010001282.1:464342-474461 GCA_036250565.1 Sibynophis collaris
AATGAGGATGACTAGGAAATTAGACCTTGAAATGTTTTAAAAGGATAAATGAAAAGAAATACCGGGGGGTTTTTTTTGCTTCATCCACAAAAAAATATGTCTCTAATTTGTATTTTGGAAAAATAAATAAATAAAATAAAATAAAATAAAAATAAAACGAAGACTTGCTCTAGGACTATAGAATTCAAACAAACAACCATCTGCTGCTTGCACCTTATTCAAACCAACAATTGTCAATATGGAATTCAAAACAGTCTGGATATTATGGTATCTAATCAGACAAACAACAAGAAGAAGAAAATCATAAAATACAAAGACCTGCAAATAGAAATAAAATGACTCTGGCAAAAGAAGGCAAAGATAGTATCAATAGTGACAGGAGAAATTCCAGTTTTTATTACACTTATTACATCTAATGGTCAGCTCAGTTCCACGGCTAGCCAAATCCCTAGACAGCAGAAAGAAGTTACTTAGCAAGTGAGGTCTGGGTAGTGTAAAAGTGTAATTTGGTTAAATGTATTATTGTTCTATTTTAACCTAAATAGAAAGATACATTTTATGAATTCTGTCAGAATTCATGTCAGTTGCCACTTAACAAATCGAGTATTGACACTGATTGATTTGTATAGTCATACTGCAAGCAGTCAGTGTAAAATCTAATACAAACTAAATGAAAATGATTTCATAAAGGGTAGAATAGAAAAAAGAAACAATCAGACTTCATGTACAGGGGTACATAATAGAAGGTGCTCTTCTCAGAACCATAGTATGATAGCAATTGCAATGGCACAAAATTCCCCACCTTTTGTTGAAATTCCATTGAAAGATCTCTTAATAAGAGAAGCACATTATGTGCTGATAAGGGAGAGGGGACAAGTCGCAGTATAGATGGTAGCTTAATGAAACAACCTCTTTACATGAGCATATAGCATCCTCCTGAAAAGCATTGTTGAATCAAAGCTCAATCAACATATTAGACTGTTGGAGGTCACCAAATGACCGTTCTGTGTGGAGAACAGATGTTGGAAAGGTTTTAAGAATGACCTAAACATTGCTAATGAGGTCAATATAATAGTCTCATAAGGATTAAGATCTATCAGTTGGTAGAACTGAATCAAAGACTCTCTGCTAAGCCTTGATCATGCCTTTTTCTGGACCTAGCATATGTAGAGCATGGTTAAGAATCTGGGTGAAGAACCTGGGATAGCTTTTAGTTTTGGGGATAGTTTTTTTGTATTAGTTTTAAAGTAAGTTAGGAAGCTGATGGGGTTTTTAAGGGATTTTAAAGGGAAAATTTTTAAAATGTTTTTAGAACAGACAAGATTGCCTTATTTAATTTATTTTTAAAAATTTTAAAGTCTCACTATTTATCATTTTATTGTTTTTACTGTTTTAATTATATCTGTTCACCGCCCTGAGTCCCGGAAGGGAGAAGGGCGGTATATAAATTCAAATAAAGATAAAGATCCAAACGCTGCCAAATGATAAATTGTTATGATTCTACATTAGGAGTGTTATTGCCTAGTTTAGCTTCTTAATATTATGTATTAAAGAGGCAATAAATAGGAGCCAAGGCCTCATTTCTATTTTTTTTTATTCAGGGTTAAATATTTTGTACAATGAATCCAGGACCGATGGAGAGATGTTGCCTAAATGCTGCATTTCCTTCCCTGCTTCATAGTTATCGCTGCATTCAGCTTGTCCATTTTTTTTTTCTCCTCAGATTAATAAAGAGATTGACTTGCCATATATTCTCAAATACTTTCCCTCGCTTTCATCAAAGACCGTCTGTGAGAACCAAAGTATACATGTGCTAGCAAGTCCTTTGGGGGAAAAAAAGTCATTGATTTTATAATCCCATCAATAACCAGAAGCTCAAACCTGCAGGCCAATTTCACATCAAAACCTGTTTTTCATCTATGTAACAACAACAAAAAAAGATCGAAGACACATTTGTGTATTTCTTATGGAGCTCTTCTTCCATTGGAAGAAGGAGACATATGGATGTTACTGTCTTCATTCAACAATGGAATACTTTAGGCCGTGCAGAGCAGAGGTGGTATTCAGCAGGTTCTGACCAGTTCTGGAGAACCGGTAGTGGAAATTTTGAGTCGTTTGGAGAACTGGTAAATACCGTGTTTCCCTGAAAATAAGACCCTGTCTTATATCTTTTTAAACCCTGAAATAAGTGCTTGGCCTTATTGCCATGCACTTTAAAGCCCGATTGGGCTTATTATCAGGGGATGTCTTATTTTGGGAAAAACAGGGTAGATAGAGATAGATAGATAGATAGAGAGAGAGAGAGAGAGAGAGAGAGAGAGAGAGAGATTTTCTTTTTGTGACACTGTAGTCCCTGTTATCGGAGTCGAGTCAGTGTGACTGAGTGGAGCTGAGTGTTTCCTGGCCAGATGCCCTTTCTGATGCCTATGCAGAGTTTGCAGCAGATATATTCTCTTTGTACCCTGATAAGAGAAATATCTGCCATTGACTAGAATTGAACTCTCAACCTTCTGAGTGGGAGGTAAGCATCTTCACCTCTAGACCACTGCGCTGTCCACATGCATATATATAGAGATTATAACTAAAAGAAGGGTAGAGAGGAACCAGAATTTAAGGGGAGGATGTGGGATCTGCTCTTGCTTCATCAACCACCTCCAGAGTGACACCTCTACATTGGGAGTCCAAGCCAATTGGCAGAACTAGGTCTTTATTGAGCCTATTTGAGGCCCTGAGGTATTCCTAAAATAAATAAATAAATAAAAAGGTATTTAAGTCTAATGTTTTACCAGTCTTTTAATTACATTTTTTAAAAAATATAAAATATCAGACGATTGGAAAACCAGGCAGGCACCATGGGTCGCCGTGGACACTATTGCAATCCTTGCTATTCATACTGAATAGTCACAATCTATTAGTCCTCTGCGCCCCCCCCTTTTTTTTCTAGTTGTAAGCCCCCAAGTAATTTTTCTCACAGGACAACTATTCCATCTGCTTATTAAATGTGGTGGTTGTTTTCTGACCCTGAAGCTTTCAACAATATTCTCTGCAGGATGATGAAAGATGTACACATTATTCTTAGTTGTGCCAGAGATTGGTATAAAGGCATTACAATATTGGCAGTTTTATTTTCAATTCCTTTCTTAATGATCCTCAACAGTGAACATGCCTTTTTCATGGCAGCTGCACGATAAAGAGCTGCTTTCACTTGGAAACCCATCACACTCCTAAAATTTCTTTCCTGGTCAATTTCTGTTAGCTCAGCTTCAGAATACAGCAAGGTATATACGAAATTAGATTTGTTTTGTCCCAATGTACACGACTTACATTTTGCTTATACTGGAATGATGTCAATCTTTTTAATACCCATGCCTCCAGTTTTTGGAGCTTTTTCTTTAGACTATTTAGCCTAAGTAATTTGCTGTTTTGTTAGCAACCCAGGCCATCTCAGTGTACATCCCCAAAACCAGTTAAAAATAATTGGTCCCAGTGCTTGAAGGACCCTACTGTTTACTTCCCATTACTGCAAGAACTGAATATTTATTTCTACTGCTGGCTTTCTCTTCTTTAATCAGCTGTCAATTCAGAAAGGTCTTGTCTGTTTATTTCATGGCTGCTATGGTTTGCTCACAAGTCTTTAATGAGTGACTTTGTCAAAAAGCTTTTTGAAAATCTAAGCAATCAATGTCTACCAGATCACCTTTATAAGTGTTGAAACCTCAGAGAACTCAGAACATTTACTGAGGCAAGTCTTGAAACCACTGATATAGCATCAGCACATCTTGTCTTTCGGTGGGTAGATAAATTCACTTCTTATATTGCTATTTTCTTGGATCCATTGTGAAACAGTTCTATAATTTCTAGTATTCTGCTCTTTTTGGGGACTCATAATAACCAATTTTTAGAAGATGCCTCATATTTTTCTTAGATGAATTCATAGTATTGGTACTTTGAAAAGTTCCAAAACGTTTGAAAGAGACTTGAATATCATGACATTCCCATTTAACTTTTAATACTTTTCTAATTTAGGGGTAGTTCTCTTTGACAAATCAGAGATTTGTGTTGTACTTCTTTCACAGTTTTCTGCCTGTACACATGCATGTGTTATGGTGCTTTGTTGTTGTTAGTTGCGAAATCGTGTCCGACCCATCATGACCTCATGGACAACGTTCCTCCAGGCCTTCCTGTCCTCTACCATCCTCTGGAGTCCATTTAAGCGCACGCCTACTGCCTCAGTGACTCCATCCAGCCACCTAAATGGTGGTTATGGTCCTTACCATTCCAATTACTTCAGCAAAATTCGTGTTTTCCACAATGCCCTGAACCTACATGTATTTAGTTCTTTTTTTTTTCCAATTATATAACCACACATATCACATAAACAACTCCAGGGACATACAGTTAAAAATAGTACAGTACAATCATACCAAATGAAAATTAAAAAATAAGGACATACAACAAGAATAAAACAAAAAATAGTAGCGAATCAACAATAGTTAACACTATCTCATAGGTTCATTCAACCTCTTGATCCTCATGCCTGAGAGAACATCTAGCCCTTAAGGGCTTTCTGAAAAGCTGGCAGGATGAGGACAATCTAATCTGGGGGGAGAGGTGCTCCAGAAGGCAAGTATAGCGATAGCAAAAGCAGGTTTCCTCGATCCTGCCAACTGGATCCAGGTCCTGTAAATGACACTCTTTCATTTACAGGACCTGGATGGTCCTCCTGCCAGGGCTGATGTGGTGGACACAAGCAATCAGAGAAAGACAATCCCTCCTGATCCCATGCCATGTAGAGCTTTATACAGGACAACCAGCATCCTGATTTGCCATTGCATCTTGCCAAACAATGGTGTAATGTGGGCAAATCTAGACATGCCTATAATTGTTTGTGCTGCAATATTACGGATCAGCTGCAGCTTCTAGATGTTTTCAAGGGCAGACCCATGTAGAATAAATTCAAATACTCCAAATGAAAACCAACCAAAGCGTGAGTGACTATGCATAGTGCTCCCTGATTCAGGAAGGGGTGCACAACAAAATCTTTCTTGATCATGGCCACTACTTGCACCTTGAGCAGCCTATGTGAGTGCAAGAACAACTATAATTCTTAGTAAGTGAAATTAAAAAAAAAGAATTTACAATTTGATTGGTATTTTCCTAAATTTCTTTTCCTTGGGTGACTTTCAGACCTTGTGGTTCTGAACTGTGTATGTAATGCAAGATTAATGTTATAAAATGAGAAATCACAGCACTGGAGGAGCAATTACTCTCCTCAATATCTATCTTATGCAAAAGTCAAAAGTATGAGATGAGGTATCACAGCATCAGAACACTGATCTGAGATAATTAATTCCAATAAAATCCCTATCCTCCATGCCAAATGATCGCAGATGCCCTGACTGAAATTCATTTTCAGAATATTAGGATAGAAAAGCTTGCTGGGACAATTGAGATGAGACAGCTGAATCAAAGTAAGAAATGTTGATTCATCCAGCAACTCCATGTGAGCAGTGAATACAAAAAAAGTAAGCAACAGAAGGCAAAGCTGCATGACTTACTCAGCCTACAAATTCCAGAGAAAACAAACTTTTGTTGTCCTACAGAGATGTAAGGATCACATGAGAAAAACAAAAGTCAATGAGCCAAGATAGAGTGCCAATAAATCAATTCTACCAAAACATGAAGCCAAAATGAGTGGATCAAAGACAACAAATAGAATACTGTATACAAGAGAAGTCTACTTAGAACAGTGGTCCTACTTCACACAAATATTTTGCAAACAATTTAAGGTCTCAGATTGCAATACGGGCAAGCAAAGCAAGGTGAAATGAATATTGTCTTCAGCAACTGACTCATTTTCTAATAAGAGTCTTTTGAAGTTTCTAACCATTAACTCCATCCAAGCTTAGCTGGTGCTCTTCATGATTCTGACTTCTGGAAAGAGAGAGAATGCTCTGTTCCAGGATGCTGATTAGCCCTGCTATATGGAATTTGGAGTTGCAGAGACCAAAAATATCAAAGGGAGTAGTTCAACTTTATGTTCCACTGAGAAACAAGAAGTAAACCAGGTTCTTCATTGTCATCCCTTAACATCTCCCCATCCCTTGAAGAAGTAGTAAGAATAGACATAATATTTTAGACAAGTTTTAAAATATGCTCCCTTTCTGTTTCAAAGAAAATATTTAATTATTTAATTTAATTTAATTATTTTTAGTTTAAAAATAAACCATAACTGAATCTCAATAGCCACCATAAAATAAATTCAAACAATAAATTTGGTACAACACCTGGAAATAAAAATAATCTTTAAATCCATCATGGTGAGGAATATCATAACATAACAATTACACTCTGCAGTCTTATCAATCATCAAAGCTTTCCAAAATGACGAGGTCATAGAGGTTCTCTAAAAGCCTCCAAGAGTTGATGTTCACTCCTAGTCTTGAGTGAAAATCCTGCTCTCTGATTCTAGAAATTATGCTAATCAGTTGATAGCATAAAGCAGGGGTCGGCAATCTTAAACACCCAAAGAGCCACAAAGGTCCTAACCGGAAGCCCCCGTTCAATTTTGGAGCCGACCGGAAGTCCAGTTCCCCCATCATAGTATCCTCCTAGTGCGGCATCCTTTTTCCTCTTCCTGTCCTAACCAAAAGCCCTGTCAATTGTGGAGCTGACCAGCAATAGGGAGCCGCAGCAGAGGGATGAAAGAGCCACATGCGGCTCCAGAGCCACAGTTTGCTGACCCCTGGCATAAAGTAACACAATATTAATGTATGTATAGTCTTATGTAACCTATCCTTTCTGTATAACTGAAAGTGAAGTACACAAAAACCAGCATTATTTTGCTAAAAGGTTTGGTGGCATTTCTAAAAACATTAACTAGCAAATATTCCAAAGGTAGAATTGTTCAGGTTAAGAACCACAGGGCAGCAATCATAGCTTTTGAACAAAGATTTCTTGACAGTAAATCATTTGCTTTGAAGACACTTTCTTATATACATAAAAGCTCTCTGAAACATGCAGAGGAGAACAAAATGATTTTTCCAGCAGCGTAAACATACAGGCCCCCAACCTTGATTGGACAGTGGGCACAATTGAAATTTTCAGGAGACATTGTGACCATTCTTGAAGTATGGCTACTTGGCAGGGGTGCCTGGCCTCAAAATGGTTGTTCTGAGAAATATAAGCTCTTCTGAAACACCAATATGCCAGAATGCTTTTATCCGTGGTGGCACAGTAGTTAGAATATCCAAGAGAAGAAAATAGAGCAAAGATAAATGTACTGTAAATATAAATTGAAATTAGATAATTGTTGTATTTATATTTGTATTTTAAATTTTTTAAAATCTTAATAAAGATATATTTTTTAAAAAGAATACAGTACTTCAGGCTACTTCTGCTGACTGCTATCTACCAGCAGTTCAAGTCCCACAGGCTCAAGGTTGACTCAGCCTTCCATCCTTCCAAGGTTGGTAAACTGAGGACTCAGATTGTTGGGGCCAATATGCTGATCGCTTAGAAAGGGCTGTAAAGCACTATGAAGCGATATATAAGTCTAAGTGCTATTGCTATCTCCTTTCCACTTTCTATCTTATTCTCTATATTCCCTGACATATCTTTGTTTTGCTTTTCTATTGTTGTTTATGGTTTGGGGGCTAATAGCACATATCTGACAAAAACACTCGGCTGCAGCTGCTGATCATTTTTAGTTTTGAAGAAAGCTTATGTGAAAATGTGAAAGATCAAATGGTTATTGGGGATCACACAACTGTTATGTTGTTATGTTACATTATGAACAAAGACATCCAGAAGACCTTCAAATTTGCCTGAATTCCAGACAAAAAAGAGAGAAGAGAGGCTACAGTTGTATGGACATGTGGTCAGAGCTGGTGCGGAATCCATCATGAGGCAGACACTTGCGCTCATCCCAGATGGCTGACAGCCCCAAGGACCAAAAAAGCAATGGATGAACTGTCTAGATAAAGACATGTGAACTGTAGATGTATGTCCTGCCAACGCTGCAGACCAGATGAAGCGGCGGGCAAACTGCACACCCCACAATACGATGGGAATAACACAAATAAGAAGAAAAAAGGTTATGTGGTCCATCAAAGACTCAGAAAGAATATTGGAAATGACAACAATGGTGGATTGGGTGCTTTATTTCCCACAAGTTAGTTTCCCATTTGTTTTTAATTATATATTAAAGAGGTAGGGATAGGCAACCTGATAGATACCACAAGAGTTTTCCAAGAATAAATTGGGATCCTCAGGACACATATTGTGGACCTCAAGTTTACTGGAACTGCAAGAGAAAAATTATGTGAGGAATCAATGAACAAATCCACTATTTGCAAGACAAGGAGAAGTTCTGGTGTATATATGAAGGCATCTTAAGAAACAGTTGTTTTAATATATACAAATGTTTTTGAGTATTTTGTTAACAAGGAAACCACTCTTGCAGGGCCTCAAGGCTAATAGGAATCGACATAGCTGCCTTTCCTAAGCAGCAGAAAAGAGATTATTGGAGAAAGAAGTTGTCTATCTTCTCATTATTTTCGGTAAAACAACAAACCCAGGAAATTATTTTTTTTATAATATACATAATTAATTCTCTGTGGTAGGAACAATTTCCTTATTATATTTAAGATGACCTACAAGCTTTAAAAATCACACTCCTATGAGCCTGTTCCATTGCATAAAACAGCAGATGAAAAAAGTAAATAACAATGGGGGAAAAAATCTTTGAATGCCACACTTTTCCTCATACAACATATCTTCAAATTATCCCCTAGCATTATACTAAGATTTAACAAAAATGCTTTAAAGTAAAAGGGAAGATTATCAGTTATTAGAAGATTACAGGATTTTTTTTGGTCCCACGTTTAGCATTCAGTATTCCCGAGTTAAAGCAAAGGTGGGCAATGATAGGTCATGCAGTGGGTTAGTGATGACACACCTGCTGACACATAAATACCAACAAGTCACACATATTTTCTTGTGTACCACACACTTCTCTTTGGAAGCAACTAAATTACAGTCAAGAGGTTCAGTGGCATCTCCTGTTGTATCAATAATAACAAAGGCTTTTTTACATTGCATGTTTTAATCAACTTTCCCATACAATCTTTCTATTCAATAGTTGTTTTACAAGTGGTCACTATTAATAAGATAATTATCCTCTCTGTATCTTCTGCATTTCATTTCCTTTTGATTGGACTATTTAAAATCCTTCTCCTACTATCCCCAGACACAAAAACATGCACAAACACATGCTTGAAACTCTGAATAAAATTTCATCTGAATAAGAGGATTGTGATGAACAAAAAAAATGCATTTAAGAAGCTGCAAAACTCTTGTGCTCCTTTCTTCACTCAATTTACAGCAATAGAATATTTTCCTATTCAACATTTCCCAGAAAACCCACCACCATTGGATACGGGAAGATAGTAATCTAGTCTGCTTTGTTTACATGAAAGTGAAAATCAGATTAACTTCTCCCACTCAAGTCATGATAATCTTCTTAACTCTTATCCATTATTTTTCCCAGGCAAGTCATACATGAATTGTTTTTCAAATGATCAAATCAATTCTATTAACTGATCTGAACCTTTGATGATGATGAGAGATGATTTACGACACTAACTATGTAGCCTCCTTTATCTAGTATAATCTTCCTCCCACAATAGAGTTCATAAATTCACTGGTAGGAGATACATAAGACCACGCCAAAGATTTTTAAAATATTAAAACTAGCTCAAGATTCTCGAGGACTTCTCATATGATAGTCATATTCAGTATGTTTGCCTTCTGCTCTAAACTGGGGGGAGGAGGGGCGGAGACAGGGGATAGGATTATATTTCAAACTCTAAATGAATGGCATTTATTTTAGAAAAGCATATTTGGGTTAAATATAAGCTTCTCATAAAGAGGCAAATAGGTCAAACTTTGATGATGTGTGGAAATCTCAAATCTGACTATGAGACTAGTAACAAATAATGAACCTCATATAAGTTATTGTGGTCAAGGGATGACAGGTTAAGTAGAATAACAGAGTTGGAAGGGACCTTGGAGGTCTTCTAGTCCAACCCCCTGCCTAGACAGGAAATCTTACACCAC
>JANHFK010001287.1:0-10971 GCA_036250565.1 Sibynophis collaris
GGTTTCCTGCCTAGGCAGGGGGTTGGACTAGAAGACCTCCAAGGTCCCTTCCAACTCTGTTATTATTATTATTATTATTATTTAATTATTCCAATTATTTTCTCCCTTGCCAGTTGTACTCATCTACATAAATAAGGTGACCAGTGTTGCTTCTCCCCATTCTGGCCCATTTTGTCATTCCTCAACACTTTTCAGTCTATTCCCTGGCACTTCAGCTTTGAGACACATCAGCAAACAAGACATGTATCAGTTTTGTACTGCACAATATAAACTATGAAAATTCACCCTTGTTCACCCTTACAGAGAATATTATTAACTTATTTTCTTCTGTTTTTCTTATTCTTGTTTTGATTTTCTTCATAAAACTTTACTTCACAGAGGCAGGTTGGAAGAGACAGGTTAGAGTAAGGCATTGGTGAAACAGAATTAGCACCTTTTTTTTTTGTTTCCCACTTTTTAAGAATATTTAATAAGGCATAATGTAAGGAAACAGAACAAATCAATGAAGAGGAATAATTCAATTGTACAGCTGCTGATTAATCCAGTAATGTAGGCTTGGTTCACAAATAATTTTGTGAAATCCAGCACATTATGCTGTGAAGTCCATGCATCTTTAATAAATATTTTATGCTCATTAATATTCCTTTGTAAAAAAATAAATAAGCTGGCATCATTTATAAGGCATAAAGATACTGAATGGCTTGTATTTACATACACATACACACTCACTATATGTAGACAACATAGAGCCCCCTTCTAATAGCTTGAGTTTCTACCTTCTATTATAGTCATATGGTTGGTTTTTGCACAGTAGTTCAAAGCACCTGAAAACTACCAGTTTGCTTATTCAATTTCTCCCAAAGACTTCTATTTTTTGATAGATGAGAAAAATGGATCATTGTTGATTCCTACAGAATTTCTGAGCAGACCATTACGCTATGCTTCTTGAGGGAAATTGTTGGTACCCAAGTATAGAAAAATGGATTCCATTTACTGCTGGAAGGTAGAATGTGGTGCAGGACAACTGGTAGCTAATAGCATTCTACATGACAGTCTTGCCTCTCCCCAATCCTATTTAATGTCCAAATAACACTGCAAAGGATACTTCCTTCTCCCTATGATTACATTAAGTTGTATTCTAATAGAAAGGCAATTGTGATAGATTACTAAAACATCATGAATGTTTTATCTTAACAAGAAAAAAGTTGTTTTAGAATGCAAATCATTTTATTCAAAATATTTCCTATTAGTTTTGCAAGTTGGAGTGGGTTAAAATAATGTTTCCAGTTTGGACTGATCATCCCCCACTACTTTCTGCCAAAAATAGACCTTTCTAAATTCATTCATGCTTTAATTATCTCCAGATGCCCAGAAATTGCACCCAAATGCCCAGAAATTGCAACTGGAACCAAATGAAGCAACTTTTCACCAGGTTGCACCTATTTTATTTGAATGCTAAATGCTGCCCCCGTAGCGCTGAATATCTACATGGTTCTTATTCTGCATTCCCCAATTCCATGAAGTTTGATGGTCACCTATAAAGTCTAATTCTTCAGTCATTACCACCACTATGTGGAATAGTCTATCAACTAAGAATTAATATTGTACGTAGACAGTATACAGTACATAAATCTGTCACTTCAAGAAAGTGCTTGGTTCAAATTGAATAGTCTTGCTTTTAATTATTGTTAATCTGTTACAATCAAGATTATCTATTAAAGACAAAATATTTTTACTTACTGTATTATTTTAAATGTATTTAATTAGTATTTCTTTTTTGCCATTAGTTGCCCTAATGTAGACATACATTTTTTAATAAATAAAAATTATTTATGCATACAAGAAAATACCATACCCCCCAAATGTGTAAAAAGATGGGTTTTATTATTTTCATTATCAAGCTTCAATGTGATTATAATATGCAAAAACAACAATAGATTATAACTTTAAGAAATGCACATTCTAAGGGGAAAGCCAAAAAGAAATAATATCCTTTATTATATGTTGAATTACAGTTGAAATAATATCTCAAATGAAATGTGTTTCAAGTTTTGCCTGCAGAAAAAATGACATCTATATTTGCATATTAAAATAGATATATTTGGTTTTTTTAAAAAAGCATTCTTTTCATTCAAGCAGACTGAAGCATACGTATTTTTATGAAGCATATAAAGAATTCAGATAATAATGAAATATTTAACGATATGGTTTTAAATCACATGAGCATCTTTCTTCATGAAAAATTGGCACTCAAATATGGTAACAAAGTACATATGAAAGTGATAGGGTTTTATTGTTAGCTTTATCGATCCCGCAAGATGGATCATTCATTATAACAGCAGCTATCTGGGATAGTCCATCATAACATATTTCTTGTAACTATACTGATTGTTATTTTTTCACCTGTTTTCTATTTCCAAGGCTCATTTTTTAAAAGAGCTTTGGCACAAAAGTACTCCTCTAGCTCCCAGCTAATTTTTTTGAGAGGAGCGTCTTTAGAGATGCTATATAATTAGCATTTTAACTTTGGAGGTAAGTAGAATTTGATTTTTCTGCTACTGGTTACACACTCATTATTAATACAGAAGGTAAAAAATGTAAGCCAGCCCCAAGTTAAAAAAAATCAGAATATGACATCTTAGATAATTTGTATTCGGTAAAAATGAAAAAAAAACACCTTTTCAAATAAACCTACTGAATAGCTTTACAAAATTTTATAGGATATGGTTCAAAAGAAAGAAGTCTGATTTACAAGGTCTTGTTATCAGTGGCAGAAGAAAACTTTATTAAATCTTTCTTTCGAACCATTCCAGTAGAAATAATTTAAAAAGACAAAGATATGAAATTCAATTAGGAATGCTCATTCAAAATTACTATGCTGTAAAAAGAATTTACATAGTATATAAAACTGACATGCATCAAATCCACAGTAGTTGAAATGTTGTGCTTGGTTCCCTGTAGTTACTGTGGATTATCTTGAATGCTTCTGTTTCATTATTCAGGTTTTTGTTTATATAAAAGTATGGCAGGCTGCTTTGGAACACAACTTAAATATTCCCTTTTATTTATCTTGCCAAGGAAAGCAAGTTTTTAAACATCACAAAGGAATTGCATTTTACAAGCTTAAAAAAAAATTAAATATACTTATAATTTAAATAGAATTAACCCGTATATAGAAGCTTAAAATAAATACATTTTTACTATTTACAAGCACCATTTAGTAGCCGCAACCAATGGTGCCAAGATCATTGACTGAATTGATAAGCTACTTGCATGGCTGTTTGCAAGCTTGAAAACATTTGTTTGAAGGAATCCTTCCAAATCTTCACCTAGAAAGCCTATTCAAGGGGGGAAAGCCCTTACTTTTAATTCATTGATATATAAAGCTACCTCGATTGTTTACATCCAATCTATTTAGTATTTCTGAATGCGCTCTATGATGTCTTTAACCAATATAGAGAATAGCCTTATAAAACCCACAGGTAAATTATATAAAGTGCCAAGGTGGCACAGTGGTTAGAGTGCACTACTGCAGGCTACTTCAGCTGATCGCTAGCTCCAGTTCCGCAGATTGAATCTCCCCAGCTGAAGGTTGACTCATCCTTCTGAGGTGGGTAAAATGAGGACCCAGATTATTGGGGGCAATATGCTGACTCTGTAAACCTCTTAGAGAGGCCTGTAAAAGCACTATGAAGTGGTATATAAGTCTAAGTGCTATTGCTATACAGTCATTTTCTGTGCTTAATTTTCAAACCATTCAGCTTTTATCTTATCCATCTTCTGCTTGATCTATGGCAAGAGAGCTATATTTACTCTAAATAACCATACATCAAGCAATTTAGTGTAGTCATGACACTCTTTGCAAGTATGTTTGATTAGCAATTAACTGAGCAAGTGAGATGTGCGTATTTTAAGAATCCCTTGCTTCAGTTATCCAAGTATAAAAGAAAAATCTATTTCCCTTGTGCCTTTTCTCCTTCCTATTTCTGCTTCACATTCACAGCTATCCCACTGTGCTGATTTTGTGAAACACAAAATTCTGCCATCCCAAAATTTCTTCAGAAACATTATCTTAGATGTAATTATGAATGGCAATTCTTTGTCTACTGCAGCTTGAATAGCTGTCATTCTGTTTCACATTAATACAATTGGTTGTGCCTATTATTTTGTAAATATCACGAGGTTTCTCCCTGAAAGCTGGGCCTTAGCTTCCCAAGAATCAGAAAATTGTTATTTTTATAATGTATTTTAAAGAGATAATTTTTATTAATTACTGATTGTGTTTCAAATATATGGAATTTTTTCCAAGATTATTCCAATTTTAATATGCTAAATATCTTCCAAATATGGCTACGCAGAGTAACAAATACTTTCTTGCTTGCCAAATATATCCTCCCAAATGTATAGAGAACTTCCGCAAAGCACATAAACTTGTCTTTTTTAAATGCTGAGGTTTTTTGTTTGTGCAACATAGTACATAGTAATTTTGCACTCCTAGATTTCTCCTAATGTGTGAGATTGCTTAATAAAAGAATATTTCACTTGATCTTTCTACATTAGAATAAATCTGATTTCATCTCTATAAACAGATTGCACCTGTTATTCGAAGAATGTACTTCCTTACAATCATATATAATTTTAGATGGTCTATTTATGCATACAGATCTCTTGGATGACACCCAATAAAACATATTCTAAAATAAAGTTGCATAGACATTTGCTTGTTCTTTTAATATCAATGGTAGAAAATATATTTGTTTGCATTATTTCCTTTTAATCATGACAAAGTTTTTTCAATTGTCTCAAGACGATTGAATTTTGTTGTCTCTCCTTTCTTCCTTTCTTAAATTTTACAATTTCTTATGCTGAGCCTCCCATATCTAGCCCCATGCCTTTATAATTCAACAACTTTATATTTAATGCATCCATTTTTACTATCTTTCCATTTTAAAGCAATTGTTTCCCAACTAAGAGCGTCTGATGCTAAATATCCTCTTTCGTTCAATCCTCTTTCAAGACCCCCATTGTTGTGGAGGATGCACTGACTGGGCCAGCAAGTGCTCCAATCAAGACCGGAAGACTGTGGTTTCTTCTCAAGCCCCCCATCAAATTGCTGCCTGCACTAACATACACTCCTGAGCCTTGTCTTTGGAGACAGCTACTTTCCCTCTGGCTCTTTCTATAACCCCCTCCCTCAGGCTGTTTGACAGCTCTAGCAATCCCCAGTTTCTTTAGCCTCTCTACCAGATTTATCTTCAGCTGTCCTGCATCAGAAGGATTTGAGAGTTTTTGTCCATATAGCTCATGTAATAATGTTTCTGCTGGTCGAGAGGCCAAAAAATTCTCAGACACACATGCTCGAGACTCAAAAGGGTGAGGAGAAGAACAAGGGTACTGCAAAGGAGAATTTGGAGGTGTTGTGGGTACAGCAGGTATCTTGGAATGAGGAAGCTGTGGTGCTTCAAGTTGGACTGGACTGTTGTCAACCGTGGCTGAGATGCCGCGTTCTTGCAAAAGCTTTGCTAAACTTCTAGTACTACTGAAAGTGGTAGTTGAATCTCTTCTGTTAGAAAGGAATTCTCCAGTACTCAGCTTATACAACATGGGTGGAGAGCTTGTAATTACACTGCTTGTACTGTTACAACTTCCGGAGCACAAGGGAGAATACAAAGTACTGGAAAACAAAACAAGAAGATATAACACATTAAATACAGTTATTAATAACTTCTGTAGAAAGTGCAAAGGAGGGAGGGAAGGAGATATTCAGCATTTAAGGTCAGAACCTCTGTGCCATGCCAATTTTAGATCTGCAGTACATTGTACATATTCTTGTTTTAGCTCCTTTTCTTTATTTTCATTGCTTTCTAAAAAAATTGAAATATGAATGCTACTAATTAATATATCAAGTGTATCAAGTAGATGTTCAATTCCATATTTTCTGAATATAACCAATTTTTAAGAGTAATAATAAACCTCCTTACCTGGGTGTAACCTGTGTAATATCAGATGGGTGAAGTATTCTACAAGTAGTAAAAGTAAATGTAGAGTTTGTAGAAGAAAGACATTTTCCCGGATTGGAAGCTACAATGCAAATTATAACATATATGATGAAAAGGAAATGGTAAACATACTAGCAGGCTAATGAAAATCTGAATGAATGTGTAATTAATTTAGTAATTCAATGCAAATAGTTGGAATAAAACATGATCTTTATTACTTTAAGTCATCTTTCTAACATAACGCCTAAGGCTGATATATTATAGCTTTTAAACACATTTTTCTATTTTAGAATGGGCTACTGTGTATATGGCAACTAGGAAACAGTTGAAATATTGTTCCCCATTTGTTAATCATAGTTAAAAATGTGGAACATGTTCAAGCATTCTACAGCTCTTCTTTGGTTCAAAATTCACTTTTTCAATTAATATTGTTTAAGGATTCTTTTCAGATTAATTTTAAGAACTAGATTAATTATATTTGTTAATGTTAATGACAGGTAAATACCATGCTAAAATAAGCTCTAACTTTAATTAAATCAAGTACAAGTAGTTCTCAGCCTATGACAATAGAGCCCAAAAATTTATGTTGCTAAGTCAGTATAGCCTCATTTTATGACCTTTGTTGCCACAGTTAAGTGAATCACTGCAGTAACAAGGTTGTTAAGTGAATCTGGCTTCCCATTAACGTTGCTTGTCAGAGGATCGCAAAAGGAGATCACATGACTCTGGGACACTGCAACAGTTATAAATATGAGACAATTGCCAAGCATCTGAATTTTGAGCACACAATCACAAGGGCACTACTTAATAGTTGCATATGTGAAAAATGATCATAAGTCACCTAAACAAATATTTATAAGTCAATAACTATAGTACTTGACTGGGGCGGTGGCCAAGAAATGCAGCTCTTGCCTCACAATCAGGAGGCTGTGAGTTCGATCCTAGGTAGAGGCAGATATTTCTCTCTCTGGGCAGGATGAGAATTTATCTGCCGAATATAACTCTGGATTGGGAATAGGAAGGGCATCCTGCCAGTGAAATTCTCAGCTCAATTCTATTGCACAGACTCTACCCCACAAGGGATTATGGGGTTGTTAAAAGATGATGATTAATAACTACCGTACTTGTAGAGAGAAATCAAGGGAGGAAGTAGCCAATCTCATGGTCACACTGTAAAATTACTATTATTTGAGCACTAGCTCAAAATTGTGTTTGTCAATATCTACTTTACTGTATTAGTCATTATCCTTGACTGAATGTAAGTTAATCTTTTACTGTTTCTTTCTATGAAAGTATACATAAAATCACCTTCAATAAAATAATGAATAAAACATGATTCAGACTTTAAAATTGTCAAGTGTAATTAAACATAAGCTTTATTATATTAAGGGAAGAGAAGTGTTCATTGATGGTATCTGCCTAATTTGGAAAAAATCCTTCCAGCTCCTCTTCACACAATAGTGTACCCCATTCAAGAGGTTTCTGAATTCATTGTCTCTCTTTCTCTCTCTCAAGGCAATGGGAAGTATGTTTCTAGAGTCTCCTTTTGCAAGTGGGATAGAATTGCACACATTTCTCAAGAATATATAGCTTCCTGTGAGAACTGAACTGCTTTAACAGGTCTGATCACACACATTAATAGAATAAGTAAACAATTGACCTTCAGCAGATCTACAACAATTGGTGCTTAGAACATTCAACAAAAATTGTAATGGTCATGCCACAAATGTTTACCTGTATGAGGAACAGCGGCTAATTTAACAGGTGGGAGGAAAATTCCTGGCACTGACTTTGGCACTGCCTGTTTATTTTCTTCTTGTGAAGAGGGCTGTACTTGGAAGGTTATACCTTCATCCCTTTCTTCTTCATCTTCTTCCAAATCAGAAAGGTAATAAACATCCTCCTGAGACAGTGGTGCAAAATCTTTTGTGACCACACCAGGGCGAGGGTCCAGAATAGTACCTAGGTTGGGCTGAGCCAGCTGTTGCCAATGAAACAAGGTCTGAGAGCCTGGAGAAGTACAAATCACAAAAGGCCTTCAAACACTGCATACATCTTAATACTTGGCAGCTAACTGAGAAGTATTAATTGAAAACTTGAGGCTGCTGCGTATGATGCAAATTGATGGGATTTTGTAAAATAGTAAGAAATCTAGAAAGGACCTTTCCACTTACTTGTGGATCCTTCAGGTTTTAAATCCAAGAAGTTTTACTTTGAAGCAGAACATTAGCATTTGGGTTAATTTTTTTTAAAAAGGCACTACTTTCACTCATTTATTTTCAGTGAATATTTAGATAACATTTTAATGGACTAAACAAGAAGCCTAGTGGTGAAGATGCTTGTCTCAGACTCAGAAGGTTGAAAGTTCAATTCTAGGTAGCAGCAGATGTTTCTGATTCAAGACACAAACAGAAAATATCTGCTGCAAACTACATATAGGTGTCAGGAAGAGCATCCAACCAGTAAACACTCAGCTCCATTTAGTCACCCTGATTCTACCCCAAATTAAGGGATTACAGAGTCATACAAAGAAAAAGAAATTAATGGACTAAACAGTAGCAATTTATTTGCTTTCTAACAGTTTTTGTTCCATTGTAAAAACTTGCCTGGATATGGATTATTTTCAGTAACATAGAGTTGAGGTGTGAGACATAGAGATCTGTAAGAAGGCTTAACAGCTGAGGTAAGTCAGGCAGAGAAACCAAAAGGTGTAGAATTGTATTCAATGGTTTCCCTTCAATATTTAATCTGGATGCAAAATAATAAGAACTAGAACCAAACATTCCTTTGTGGAACAGCACCAATTTATATATGGAAGTAATCTGAGAGATAATGATCAGGTAACTGATCCTGAGGTCAGATCGTTGATTGGATATAAAGTAGCCTATGGAAGACAACCATAATAAGCTCACAGTGAACTATGATTGAAAACAGGACTACAATTATCTTACCTTCAAGGGGTTTGACGATTTGCAATTTATCTGGGAGAAGAGACCGCATGCTGCTAGAAGATCCATAGAAATCAACACGTTCTGAACTGCTATTCAAAGAAAGACAGTTCTCTACCGGTGTGCTGCAGCCAGTGAGTTCTTCCTTTTGGTCAGCCAGCAAAAGTATCTTACGCTTCCATTCTTCTTCGAAAAACCATTTTTCGCTCAGGTAATTCTGACAGCGGAGATTAAGTTTATGTAAAGCAGTGGCTACATCATCTTCTGAAGGGATACCTGGATGACTCAGCTTCTGAGTTTCCCTATCAAAACAGAATTAAATATTGAATCAATAGGACATAAACTGGTATTGTCTAATTTTTAGCACAATTTTTATTTCTTGTAGATGATTCAGAATCATTTATAATGTTACATGTTGCTGGAGGCAATAAGAAAAACAACAATAACAATAATAATAATGTACTCCTCTGGTAGCTACTGTAAATGATTTGTACTAAGCTCCATTCTGTCTCAGATGTCTCCTAACTGTGCTGTCTCCACCCACAGTGAACAGAGTTGGGTGAAAACTCCATGAAGAAAATCTATGCAACAGAAATAAAGCTATATTTTCTTTGTTGCTTGCTCATGATCTAAATTGATGTTATTATACTACTTGAATGATGCCAAAATGTTTTCCATGGCAGGCATAATATTAAGTTACTGATAGGAAAAATGGTTATATGCACCTTTGTACGTGATAGTACTCAACATATATGTTGAATAAAGCATATAAGAAGAAAGCAGAATTTGGCTTAAAAACTGCTGTCAATTCCAACCCACCCCGATAAAAAGGCAGTTGTACAGAATATAACATAGCCAATTGAAGCTCAAACACTGCTGTTTCCTTACTTGGAAACATCCTCTGTGCTGGCCTTTAGAGCTTGAGCTCCTTTTCCTTCCACGTATTGCAAGCCAGAATGAAAAGGCTTTGCTGTCATGACAACACTTGAACGATTAGATCCTGGAATGGACAGTGAAACAGGACACGAAGCAGAACGGCCACGCACATCGTTAGCTAGTTTGACAGTATCAAATATACGTTTCTGTTGAACCCTAGGAGGAAAAAAGGGAAAGGGACAAAAAGGTTTTGCAAACTTCTTCTGCATGATAAAAACCTCTCCCCAGTTGCTGAAACAACACCCATATCAGAAGAGATGAACCAGTAACCGACTGGGTGGTGCCAAAGATCCTGCATGTTTTTGAAAGCAGAACAGGAGCAATGCATATAAAGTGATGCATGCATTTCTCCTTTCACCATCTCATTTTGATAGGCAGGCTTTATATCACCCATTTGTTTACACTATGGGAATTACAGAAACAAGTTCACTTTGTGAACTGAGAGAAAATGGATCCTATGTGGAAGGGATTTATGTTGAAGCTCCTTCCACTTGATCTTTTTAAAGTTAACCTATGAACTGAAAAGTTATTGTGTAACATATCCAAGTGCCAAGGAAGCTTAAGAAAATTATTGGAAATGTTTTCCTAATATGCAGTAAAAATACCAAAAATTACTTCACAATTTTTTGGTAGGTTTTCTAATGAAAGAAAACTAGCTTTGTAATTACTGGAATTGTATATGTTCTTATCTTAGAATATTATGGAATAATCTTTCAGAGTTTAGCATGAATTTAACATAAAAATCCTGAAGGGTTAGTCAAGGATTTAATTTTAGCTTGCTTTCAGCAAGTTATACATTAAAGTGTAATTAATAAATTGTATAATACCCTGTTTCCCCCAAAAATAAGACATTCTCTGATAATAAGCCCAATTGGGCTTTTGAGTGCATGCCAATAAGGCTTATTTCAGGGTTCAAAAAAATATAAGACAGGCTGTTATTTTCGGGGAAACATGGTAGCTTTAAATTTAAATTTTATTAAATTTGTATACCGCCCTTCTCCTTCGCAGGACTTTACAGTCGGTTAAAAACATAAATACAAAAATTAAGACATAAGAATAAAATCATTAAATAGAGACTGTATTAAGAT
>JANHFK010001287.1:39069-61636 GCA_036250565.1 Sibynophis collaris
TGGTATAGGGTCTCCTGCTTGAGCAGGGGGTTGGACTAGAAGACCTCCAAGGTCCCTTCCAGCTCTATTCTGATTGATTGCCTTGAGTTTAATTCCCAATGGATACTGAATTGTAGGAATGGACAAGAGAGAAAACTACATGTTTTATAACTTTCTGATAAATACTTTTGCAAAACTGTATTTTTTAATGCAGCCACAATGTACTATATTTATGTAAGCTAAGATAGACATTGGACGTTTTGCATTCATTTAGTCATGCTGTTTCTCTGCTACTGTTGCAACGTGATTCCAGTATTTTCTGTATCTTTCTACCAGATGCTGCTGCAAAAACTTAAAGGTCCATCTTACTGTCCTTGGGCTATAAACACTTTTTCATGTGGAGAATCTAGGATAAAAAATTCTCAATCGGGAATTGATTCTGGAATTGGGGAAAGCATGACACGCACGATGACAAGTGAGAGACTACAGACTCCACCTAAAACTTTCTCTCCTGCTTTCCATAATTTGATAGAATTGTGTTTGCATCAGGACCCAGAACAAAGGTAATGCTTTAAAATGATTTGCAAATTTGAGTTTAATTATTTTAAACTGAAATCAGAGCTGTTTTGAAAGCCTAGTTTATATATGACTATCATACAATATTACCAAATTACAATTGTCAGCAGAACATCTATTATTATTCATAATTATCAGAAGACCTATAGTATCCCCAGATGGCAACAAAACTAATAATAATAATTAAAAAAAATGAAAACAAAATTTTAAAATGTCTGAAATTTTATGAAATCATTAGATTTTGTATTTTACTATTCTCATGTAAGTGTTCAGACATTTTTAAAAGTCATTTTTACAGATGTAATATCAGGTTGTTGTTTTTTTCCATTGTAAGATTGCTGAGCCCTTAAGGAGTAATATATGAAAAAAATATATGAGTAAATGATTTCACCTGCATCTTTTGTTTCCCATGCTGGAAAAATATTTAGATGAACATTTAGAGGAACATTTTTTCTACCCATGACATATGTAGCTCCTTAAGTATATTAAACTGTATCTTTATTAAGACAGTAATATTTATGTTTTAGCATGTACTGCTCTGTCAGTTAAAAGTTGGTTGATAAAACCATTTTTAATTAATGTTACAAATTTGAAACTTCATATTTAAAGACCTTGAAAAAATATATTTGCAATATTCTATTTTCGAACTATTAATCTATTGTAGCAAGGATATGTGGATGAAATAATTAAAGTGAGAAAAATACTGATTCTTTTTTCAATCAACTGATTTTGCTAAAAATTGCAAGAGGGGGGAAGTAATTACCAGCTGTTTGTAAAAATTTAAAATCTAATCTGTTTTTTTCCTTCTGGGATATAGGCCATCAGCAAGAAGCCTTCTGTCACATGCTTTTTTCAAGCAGGTAAGTTTGTTATACATTTTGTTAGATATTCTAGCTGCATAAAATCACTGAGTCTTTGGGTCTAGAAAACAGATCAGATGCTGGAAGCTGCAACATCTTTGATCTGAACAGGAGATATCTGTTTGGAACAGTTTAATATATAAATTTGTGCACTGGTGAAATAATGTATTATGTGATTTCTGCAAGGGTGATTTATGTAATAGGCGTTGTCCACTTATAAACCTGTTTGAGATAAATGTGTTGGCTTTCTTTTTGATTGGTGATTTTGATTGGTTATAGAACTGCAACTTATTTGTTCCAGTTCTTAGTTTTATTTTAAAGAACTCATAATACCATATCTATGGGAGGCAATACTTATATTTGCTTGCCTTGCCCCACCCATAGAACTGAGATAGCTGTTGGCATAAACACAGCTATTTTATAGAGCCATCAATGCTTTTTTCCTTTTGAAACACATAGTTGGGAAAATTCCTTTCCTTGCCCAGTCCTCTTCCCCATTATGTATGGGTTGTTCAGATATCTACTGTTAGGATGTTACTCCATACATTTTGTTCAATATAAGAGTTTCTGTTTCACCTCTCATCCTGAAAAAAAGACCTTTTTTAGCAATTAAGGACAATACAGCAGGCATATCTTCTGCAGTATGGATTCATTTGTATCTTTCTACATAAATGAATTACATTTAATATTCTGTCTTTCACTCCAGGGCTCAAGGCAGTCTATGTAACACTTTTCCCTCTATTTTTCAATAAATGTAATTATTTGCATTCAGGGGAAGGGAGGTAACTGTTGACTAAAGCAGTGATTCTAAAATTATTTGACCCAATTATTGATTTTCCCTGTCTTGAATAATGTTATTACCCCCACAAAAAATGCCATACTCCATGGTTTTACACAAGAATATTGGCAGTGGTAGCCTGAGATTCATTCTTGATTCAAAAACCAGTAATTACAAATTTCCTCATTATTCTGAGGAACCACTGGATTAAAGAATGGCTATTTTATCTGAATTTATAATGAAATTGCCATTGACCTATCTGTAAGAAGCCCTTGATTTTCATAGTTTTTATTAGCAATCACTGTTTCTATGAGCTTAGTTAGTAGCAATAATTAACATTTGGGCAACAAGAACTTGCATTGTATTTCCATAAACTTCTGAGAAGGTATTCATAATTGTTTTAATAGATGTGTGATGTAAGGTCGTTACTCCAATGACTGTCTTCTCAATTTTCAGGTGAAAGAAGAAACAAAGGGTTCATTACTTTCACTCTTGCCTCCTACCATCCAATGTAGTCAGTCACAAATACCAACGGTGCATTCAGCTGCCATCTGGAATAAATCTGAATCTAGGTTGCCAAATGAAAGTAAAATATATTGGGAATTTTAGGAATACTAAGACCATACAGATGATCCTCAATTTACAACCATTCATTCAGTGATCAAAGTTACAACAGAACTGAGAAAAAATGACTTATAACTGCAACCGTTGCAGCATCCTCATGGTCATGTGATTGTCATTGTGACCTTCCCAATGAGTTTCTGACAAGTAAAGTCAGTGGGGGAAGCTAGATAACCATGGTTGTTCATTTAACCACCATAGCAAAAAAGGTCATTAAATTGGGCATTTTACTTAACAACTGCCTTGCTTAGCAATGGAAATTCTCGTCCTAATTGTGGTTGTTAGTCAAGGACTTCTATACTTCTTTGGAAAATAATGTGATTTACTTGCTGCTTTTGTTCAAATAAAGTTTTTGTTTTGGTATACTTGAAAATGTTAAAGGCTTATACAGATGATGTTATACAGAGAATTATTTTCAAAGTTGTATGAGAATTTATTTACCTTTACTAATTGAATTGCAGAAATATCTATAGTTCTTTACATCTTTGTTACAGCTGAACTATAATAGTATCCATTTATATAGTAAAACTTTGCTTGGAATGAATGGCATATGCTATTACAGTACTTACGTTCTATGACTACCTTTCCAATATTAATCTGAAATATTGTTTCCATTCTTTATTTAATACATTGTTAATCATCTCCTTATCAAGTTTATATCAAATATATAACTTCTTTAAAATATAGTGTCTTTTTCTACTTGCAAAAAGTATCGATGTGGAAATCTCTGAGAGCGCTGGATATCTACTACATAACCTTTAGTGGTTGTTGAAGTAGCCAACACTGTTAACTTGAAAAAAAAAAGCTGTTTTTAATGGAACATGAGTCTTTGAGAAATTAAATTAAGGAAAAAAATAATTTGCCAAATAAAAGCTTGAAATTACTTGACTATAATTAAGAATATAGCTTAATTTTCATAGCTTAATTGTGATCTGCTGTTCAGGAAATATATTCATCCTTTGAATAAGTAGCTAAAATTTGAACCAAAAATTGTAGAACTAATATAAAAGAGATCTCTATTATGTAGGCAAAGTGACTATTAGCCCACTACAGCAAACTATTGTGGAAGGCTTTGAGTTGTGTTCAGTGGTGTCATACCACTGAAATACAAGCGTCTATCAATGGATTGTGATTCATAGCCTATTTCCTTTCAGCTCCAGGGTCAGTTAAAGAAGGAGATGTCTGGTTAATGTTACTCATAGGCTCAGACATGGGAGGGAGGGAGTCATCATTTTGTCTTTGTAGCTTTTCTTTTCTTGAGAAGAGAAAGTTCAGTCCTAATTACAAACAGAAAATATAGAGGAATAGGAAAAAAAGGCTGTTTTCTGTGAATAGTACTGTGAATAATTGAATAAAGGAAACCTAAATTCTTGTTACCTGTATAGCATACTTTTGGAGATGGTTTAATATTTTATTAATGATTTTTCAATAATGTACATTCTATTTACTCATGTAAAAATAGAAATTAGTTTTAAATATACAATGTTATTTAGCATCACAAGTGACCTTTTAACTAGGAAACTACTGAAGGAAAATTATGTATTGTCAACCTAATTCTGACAAATGTAATTGTAATAAAATATTATTTAACAAAGATCATTTGAGTGAATGGTGCCTTATTTCATGCTCATCAATAAGAGAATATATAATGCTAGCATTGTAATTTAGAAGTCTATTGTTTTAGACAAGATTGTCAAATAAGTATGATTAGAATAATATCCTAGAACTATCTTGAGACAAGTAACTAATTTTGTCTACAGCAAGGTAGTACAAACAAGTTAATCTACAGAAAATTGCACTGTATTTGTCAGGTAGTTCTAAAGCAAAGAATACATAATCTGGTGAAAAAAAATTTCACCAGTGTTGTGAAAATTTCAGTGTTGTTTTGCTCTATCAAGAAATGTCTATCTTTGTGAGGATTGTACTTATGTACCATGATGATTTGTACTTATAAAGATACTTTGAACTTTATGCTAAATTATGTATTTTATATGGGTGGTCTTTGATTTATGACCAGTCACTTAGTATTTGTTTGAAGTTACAATAATGCTGGCAAAGCTGCTTACAATTGGATTTTGAAGTTATGATGGCACAACTCACACATACCCATACACTCACAGAGTCATGTGATAGCATTTTGGATGTTTAGCAATTGGTTCATCTTTACTGTTGTTTGTATGCTGTCACAGACTAGGATTGTTTATGGTTTTTGCCAATTTTCAGTGTCTATTTCAAATTCCAGAAAAAAGCCGATTAAGTAAAATAGATTGGCTTAAAAATCAGTGTTTGCTTAACAGTTGCTAAAGAAAATGCTGAAAAATCAGCAGTGAAGCAATCAGTTCAACTTACAACTACAATTTTACAATTCTGTGCTCATTCATGCTTTTAAATCACGCAAATTTTTGTCTTACATGATGATTACTGAACCTACAGCAAAAAGCTTACATCTGTTTTCACCTTAGAAATTGGAATTAGTACATTTTTTCTGTTTTCTTATTTCTTCATTCATGACAAAACTAGATTGATCAGCATTTTTCACAATTTTTTTTCCTAAGTGTATCAATACTTCATATTGTGAAAAAGAACAGGTTTGGTCCTAAAGATACACTACCTTCTCATTTTGTAAATTCATCATAAAAGTCACCTTTTTCATTTATCATTTCAACATGATACACAGATTCCTCATTGAAGTCATAACTGAAAACTAGTTTTTGTTCTAAATCTAACCATAGATTTTAGTCACAAGCAGCTGTTTTATCAGGAGTAACTAAATTTTTTGCAGAATAGGAAACAAATTTGGTCTTCACTTTTGGGACATAAAAGTGTTTAAAACCTTTCCTGATAGTTTCTTTTCCTGTGACATTTAGTTTTCATGACTAAATGTTTAATATTTTATGGTAGTTTAAAGTATTTTTATGGCATAAACGTTTATGGATTAAATTCCATTTCAGTAAATCTTTAAAGAATATGCATACAATTTAATCAAGATGAGGGAAGAGAAAATAGAGGAAAGTGGAGAGAGAGAAATTACATGCAATAAAGAAACTGCCTATTATATAGAACTACACAGGAAAAGTCATTTCAGCAAACATTAAACAGGCAGTTAATCTGTAACTGAGTCTTAAGTAGTCATTCAACATTCAGCACATTTGCTTTGAGTCTATAGATTAACCTTCAAAAATTTTGGTGAGCTCCCACCTCCTACCTTCCTATTCAAGCATAGCAATAGCACTTACATATCGCTCCTTGATGCTATACAGCCCTAAGCAGTTTACAATGTCAGTATAATGCCCCCAACAATCTGACTCCTCATTTTACCAACCTCAGAAAGATGGAAGGCTAAATCAATCGCAAGCCTTGTCAGGATTAACTCCTGGCAGTGAGCTGAGTTAGCTTGCAGCACTACATTCTAATCACGGTGCCACCACAGCATGCTCCTGCTGAACACAGCTGTCAACCCTTGATTCTCAGGCCACAATTGTGACTCATTAAGAATGGTGAGAAGATGTGGCAGAGGGACAGGAGAGAAGTAAGCAATGCACAACAAAAATCATCTGAAGAATCAGGTCATACATGTGCTGTCCTGTGTGATTGGGAGTGGTATATATTATGATGCTTTCAAATCAGTCTTGATTCCTGGTGAATATGTAAACAAGTGCATACAATTTTTGGGCAGTATTTTGCAGAAGTGGTTTGCCTTGCCTTTGTAGGGCTGAGAGAGTGACTGGCCCAAAGTCACCCAGCTGGATTTGTATTTAAACCAGGATTAAAACAGTCTTCCAGTCTATCCCAATGCTTTTTAACCATTCCATGAAATCAACTCTAGAGTGATAAATATGCTCCAGCAAATAGGTAGCTTCTGATTTTTTTATAGTTTCTGTGCATCAGATGTAGAGGACAACAGCAAATTTAGCTGCTGGAGATAAAAGTCTAAGAATTGCCAGTCGTAGGAAGATACCTCCTTTAGTTCACATATTTTTATTTATTACATTTTTATCCTGCTTTTATTATTCTATAAATAACTCGACGCAAATATACCTAATACTCCTCCCTCCTCCTTTTTCTCCACAATAATTCCTCACAGGGTTCTTCTGGGGAAAAAGAAGGAAGGAATATTGGGTATGTTCGCCACTTTATTTATAAATAAAATATTGGTTTAAAAATCCAATAAATTAAAAATCCAATAAATTAAATAAAATAATAAAAGCAGAGGAGAGGGGAGCATTCATTGCCATGGAGTCAGATATAATTAGTATTTTGACATTAACTAATTATACAACTTGGTGATTATACAACTGAACAGTTGATGTGAACGTCCTGGAGGATTCTAGAATCTGGATTAGGAGGAATAAATTTAGATGATAATCCTAGTCAGATGGTTTGGAACTGGATTTGTTTTAGAAGACATCCAGTTCTAAGAATATTCCATCCGATTCTGACAACCAGGAAGTTAGGCTTCCCCATACTACACTATCTCAGCACAGACTTGCTGCTTCTACTCAAGAGAGTAGGTGCAGATGTGGTCGAGGGGATTGATGCATACAATACTTTCATCTGATGTGCCATATAGACACATTTATAGACGGTGTTTATGTAATTTCCTTAAGAGTCAGCAATAATTGGAATGGCATGTTATAAGGCACATATTGCAGAATTAAAAATCTATTATCTTGATTCAAACAATAACTGAGCAAATAAAATTTGATTACAAGATCATAATATAGAAGTTCCATGTTGGAATCTTAAACAAAAACACCTTGGCATCCTGGATCAATGAAAAAATTCATACAAGTTACTCTTTCACTAAACTCTGGACTGTTTATATCAACTGCATTCAGCAGAGCAAGCAGTCTTTGGGAAGAAATCATGTTTCAGTCCAGTCGTTGATTAGTATGAGTATTGTAGTCCAATAAGTTTCAAAGGCATCAGGCTGGGACAAAAAGGAGAATGCCCTTTTTATTAAAAAAAACAATAAAAATATAAGGTTGCTTTAGTAATAATTCAAATAAGTTTTCAAGCTTTCTGAACTAAAATGTACTAAGAGCGTTTTATTTTTTATTATGACCAGGGGAAAATAATAACCCAAAAGGACACTCGCAGCTGGTTGAGGATCAGAAGGCTAAGATTCATCCATTATTTGGGGGTCTGGAGTTCTGACTCAATATTTTGTGGAGAATCTTAAGAACAACTTCCAACTGCTCAGGTGTCATTTTTAAGATTTGATCCTGGTTGTTGAGCATGTCAAATATCATGCCTGCTTGATTTCTTGGAGTCTCCGGTGCAGAAGGAAACGGTCGAAGTACATCTTTAGACACAAGACCAGCAACATTTGGAGCAGAATTTGATCTTGCTTGGCTGCAGCTCCCTTCCTCAACACCTTGTAAATCAACAAGTGCTCTTTCAATTGCTTTTTCAAGATGCTTATAAGCTTCCAAATCTAAATCTTCAATGGCAATGGAATTCTAAACATTGAAATAAAAATAAAGTCTGCATGTATCATCATGATGATAAATCATACATAGATAAATCATGCATAAAGTAGGAAGATTCTTATTGTATCACCAAATTGTACTATTTTTGCCTTTTCATGTACCATTATCTCATCTATCAAATTCATCACACGCTAAATATTTCCCTTAGATTAGCATAATCTTGTATCCTATCTGTGGCAGAACAGTTTCTATTCTGACAATTTCTAATTCTGAAAGTTTGTCTGTGTGGCATTTTTTCAAAAGTCTGCTACATAGATTTAGATTTTACAGTTTTCCTTGTATAAGGAAGTGCTTCCCAACCTGGTAGCCCAGGTGTATTGGAAGAATTTCCAGAATTCCTATCAAGCATCCTTAAATTATAGTAGTTCTAACATAGTGATGGCTAACCTTTTCCGGACTGAATGCCCAAAGCATGTGCCTGAACCCCGAAAATGCAATGTGCGTGCAGCCCCCGCACATGCACCCTGCCCCCTGGGCATGCACACATGCCCCCAACATGCACCCTGCCCCCCCGTAAGCACATAGCCCCCTGCACGCACCCCGTGCATGCACACGCACACTGTACATGCCCCCCGCACATATGCACATGGTCCTCCTGCACGCACCCCACCCCCCCATGCATGCCCGGCCAAGACCCAAAGACCAGCTGGTCAGCAAGAGGTGTGTGTGCATGCGCAGCAGAGCTGAACTGGGGCAACCGCTTGCGTGCCCATAGAGAGGGCACCACGTGTGCCATAGGTTCGCCATCACAGTTCTAACCCAACTAGAGAGGCCAAATATGTTTTTAAAAATCAAAACTCCAATACTATGGAGATATTCTAGAACTGTAGAAATGATCAGTTTTTGTTATTTTTTGAGAACAAAAATTCTGATCTCATAAGCTAAATGTTCTGTTCAATTTTGTTTTTAAATGGTGGCACTGTGACTCTGAGTTTATACAATGCATTAAAGAATATAATTAATCATCTTCAAGAACAAAGTTGATTATGTTCTTACCAATGAATTTGCTTTTGTATGTCCAGTAGTAGGAAATTTAATCAAAGATTTTTCTTGAACATTTTTTGATAGTTGTGAATCAGATAAGGCAGCCGTCTTGCTGAATGATTTTTTTTGTTTGATGTCATCACGTTTCTTCTCAGGCTTCAGTTTCATGCTTTCCTTTTTTACACCATTCATAGATAATAGCGTTTTTGAATCCTTCCTGTTTTCTGTCGTGCTCGATTTTTTAGAAGACAACTCGCCATGTTTTTTTCCATGTTTTTCTTTTAAAACTTCCTTAGATGTTCGGCTATGCGCTTTTTCCTTTTTGGCTGAAGAGTTTGTCCCTCCTTGCTGTGAGTGGTGCAGTGCAGCATCCTTCTTTCTATCAGACTTCTTGGTTTTGGTTTTGTGATGATACTTGCAAGCTGGCTTTGCTTCTTCCTCAGACTCTGGGTGTAAAAAGAGAAAAGTCTGAGGGTTCACTGGAAAGGGAGGCTTGGAAGGATAATTAGGAGATTTGGAAAGATAATTTTTAATTTCAGCTTGGGCTCCAATGTCATGTGCACTCAAAAAAGAGGAAAAGGCAAATGGTTCAGATACTTTCCTCAATGGTTCTTTCTGGGCCTTATTTTGTGATATTTCTTCATAGGACCTTCTCTTCAAATCTGATACCTCTAGATTATCAGGGTAACCTGGCAATCTGTAACGTTCTTTTTTACAAGTGTGTTTCACTTTTTTGCAACCAGATGTCTGGGTTTCTTGGTTCTTTGTTTGGACTTCGAAAATACTGTTCATAAGACCACCTAGATTTTCCTTTTTATATTTTTCACCTGCAGTTGACGTATGAGGACAATTTTCATATGAAGGATGTTTTGCTTTGTCAGGTAAATCTACATCACTAACTTTTGAAATGCTTTCAGTACTTGATGTAGATGCATCATGATCCATTTCATTCTTATCTATTTCTTTGCTAATCCCAGTTTTGGGACTGGTAGGTAAAGGAAGCTCTTCGAAGCTTTTTTGCAAAACAGATGCTAAACCTTTTACTTCTAGTTCCGAAAGTTGTTCTCTCTGGCCTTCTTTCAAAAGTCTGCTACAGAGAGACTTTAGATTTTGCAATTCTTCTTCAGAGAACCTATCTTGTAGAGTATGAGTTATATGGGATATTTGCTGTACACTTTGTTCTTCTTTAGCTAAATCTGGTCCTTTCTCTGCCCTGAGTGCTGTTTCTTTGGCTACAACTGGAAACACCATTTCAAGTATTTTTTTTAACTCTTCCTGTGTGATCAGTCCAATTTCTGAAATTCTTTCTGAGAGATGGTTTTGGATTTTCCTGTTCAATGCAGACTTTAAATTGGCAATTTCATTCTCTGAAAGGGCCTCAAAAAGATTTTGAATACTTTTGCTTAACACACTGTCATCAAAATCCTCATTAGATTTCTCCTTCAAGTTCAAGGACAACTTTTGACACACAGTTTCCAGGTCTTCTTTAGTTAATCCAGTTTCCGAAAGTTTATCCTTAAGATGGTCCTGAATACCTTTACTTAAAAATGATTTTAAACTTTTTATTTCTGCTTTTAAAATCTTTTGAAGGAGGGCATCATGGATGGAAACATGTTTTTTTACATTAGTTGTTTCGATGCTGAACGGTAACTTTACTCTAATGATTTCTAATGACGTATTTGAGGCTATGCTTCTTAAATCCAGTGTTGGTTCTTTCACTGAACTAATTTGGCTTTTAAGAGGAAATAAAATAGGGTCACTGTTATCATATTTTCTGCTTTCATCTAAATCTGATTCTGTAAATACTGACTTGCTTTTGTAACTTTCGTTATTATCTAAGGATTCAGATTTTGAAAGTTCTCTTATATTAATCTCACTTAATGGTTTTATGGTTATTATTTCAGTTTGTGAAGTTACTTCTTTCGATAAAGCTTTCTTGAGCATATCACTAGAACTCTGGAGAGAAACCTGGTTTTCTGCTATCACCATATCTGGGATTATTCCTTTTTCAGACAATTTTCCTATAAGTTGAGCCTGCAAATGTTGACTTACAACATCTTTCAGTTCATTAATGTCTGGTTCTGAAAATGCATCTGTAGTACTAGTTGTTATTTCCTTCAAAGGACATTTCTCTTTGTCATCTAACAGGCTGCTGTCTTCTAATTCTTGGGATAACTCCGGTCCTGAAAGTCTCTCTGCAACTAGGTTTTCAATGTTTTTGCTCAAAAGTGATTTAAGTGCCACCACTTTTACAACTTTATCAACAAGAAAAGTTTCAAGAGAATTTTTGAAGTAAACATTAACCTGTTGTATTTCTGCTTCTGATAGATAATCTCCTTGTGGCTTTGATTCAAAAGTTATAGTTGATGGCTTTGTTTCTCTTTCAGCTCCCACTGCAATTTTTTTGCCTTCCTCTTGCGAATCAATTTTTTTTTCAAGGAGTCTTAATATTGACAAATCACCACTTCTGATTGATTTGTGATCTAAGCCATTATCTAATTTTGTCAAAGGCAGACCTGGAGGTGGATCTTGGTCTTCTTGTTCTTTGAAATCAATAGCTGTGTATGCTTTTTCTAAAAGAACGGAATAGTCTATTGTGCCTTTTCTAAGCTCAGGTGGTTGTACTTTACAAACACGTCTCAAGAAGGGTTCAAACTTGTTTCTACTAAAAAATGCATCTTGGAACTGCAATTTAAAGAGAGAATGGTAGAACTAAGATCTTTTGAAATGTTGATAATGAATAATGTGATATATAAAATGTCTTCTTTGCCATAATTTAAAATACATTTACAAATAACTTTGTAACATTATAGTATCAACTTTGTTAATTCTCAATACTCCTTTTTCTGCTATGTATTCAAGATGGACTGTGATTAATATATATGTGATATCTCAGTGTATAGTATTTGGGAAATCTCAGTGTACTGAACTAGAAAATGAGGGTGGGTTCTATATTCATAGATCACCATTTGAAAAACCACAGGTCCAGGTAAGTCTTGCCTTCATTAAGATTTTTGTGATCCATACAGAAGGGCCAAGGCACTCACACTGATGGATAAAAGAACCGGTCTCTCAAATACTACATCCCTCTGGGCATGAAGGTCCAACAAATAGTGTTGAATGAAAGAGGAGGATGTGACCATGTAGCTGCTCTACCAAGTTGTGGCAATTGGATGTGCTGAATGAAAACAGTGGTGGGTGGCTATCATGATGGCAGAATATGTTTGGATGGGGAGCAGAAAGTGTTACTTTAAAAATCAAAGCAGTTTTACAGTGGCCATAGTCTATTTTGAGAAGTATTATAAAAACACTCCAAGCCTGCTCTGTTGCTCTTGGAATCAGAAAAGCAGATGTGAATCTCTGAAGAAGACATGAATGATGTCAGATAAATCAATTGAGCAAACCAAGCCCTCTGTGCAACAACAATTGGACAGTAGCATTTTGCTGATATATACTGCACTGTGTATATATATATATATATATATATATATATATACACACCACAAACTTTTCCAAAATGACAAAATGTTTACAACAGAATCATTGAGAAACGTCCTGGAATAGGTTTAGTTTCTCCTTTATCAAGCTACATACATATCCTCCACTGAATGGTTGTTCCATAATTTGTTCAGCGATGATTAGTTCAAAGTTTTATGTTGATTGCCATTCCTGATAAATGAAAATAGCCATGTGACTGTAGTTATGGAGAAATAAGTAAACTGAAAATGGACCAAATAGCTTAAGTGGGAGAAAGAGAATGGCACTGAAGTAAAGTGGGCAGCTGGATCTCTGGAATCATTCCCTGCAGTGTTATGTTAGTTTGAAATCCAAGAATAAATTTCCTGTTCCTCAAGATTGTCAGGCTCTTTGCCAGCTGCCTGAAGACGGCAGTAAATTTTTCTAAACGTAATTTTCACAGAGTTCAAAATGATTGAAAGATTACATCAGGAATTATTAAATTAAAGCAAATATTTTGAAAAATTGGTCATCTTCCGTAGGATAAGACTGGTGAGCTTCAAGGCCTAAGGCACTAGTAATGTGAAAGAGCTGCTCAGCATACAGTCTATTTTCTCTGACAGGATGGTATGAACTGATTACCGCTGCTGATCTGGAGAAAGAGGAATTCTTCAACAGTCAAAATTTCATTTATGGTCACAGATAACAATTCTGCACTAAATGTTAAATGAAAAAAATTATAATTTAATACATAAAGGAGAACTATGCATACTAATTGCTTTTTATAATGGAAACAGGAAAACTTAATTATACCCAGTTTCCTTGCAAGAATCATGGTTGAACAATATTTTACTTTTTTTGAGTATATATTCAGTGACACAGAACAGTTATTTACAGGAACTGATTTACAGAACCGGATGATATTCATTCAAAGCATGGTAAAAATTGAGTGCTGAGGAAAGAGATTAATGTTTATAGAGTAATGATGCCGAATTCAAGTAAAAATCCTCATTGTCTTGGAGACCGGAACTACCAATAGCAAGGAACTACTGCCAGATTATATTTAAGTAGTCTTGCCAGGAGTGGCATCCCAGGACATTAATATTTCCGCAGAAATTGGGAAAACTGCAGGAAATGAAGCAAATGTAAATCGTGTTGTAGTCAAGATAGCAGTTAATGGTGCTGCATGAGGACATGCTGATATGGAAGGCACATCTGAGGTATTTGATGGTGGCATCTAGGGCCCTACAATAGGTGGCAAAAGAACAGTCAAAAAAGGGATGTATTAAGCTCGTAAATATGCAAGAGGGTCCTAATCAGGCACAATGGGTAACACAAAGATTTTGATACTTGAATAAGTGCTGGAGAAAAAAATCCCAGTACCAAGATAGATGTCAAGGATGGCAACAATAGCAAGAAACTTTATTGGAAGAGAAATTGTAAAGATTCTGCTAACCCCCTGGCAGAGACAAGATGTGAGCTTACCAGGTGCTAAGCAGCTAGCCTAAGGAATGTCAGAAAGGTGTACTCTCGAATTCCTTTTTTCTCTCTCTCTTACACTCACTCACCAGTGGTAGATTTCTACCAGTTCGCTCCGGATCTTGCAAACCGGTAGTAGCGGAGGAAAAAGCTCCACCCATCCACCTGGACATCATCACGGATGCTCTGCACATGCGCAGAAGCGCCTCGCACGAGTGAAGCGAGCCCGCCCATGCTCCCATTGTGAACCAGTAGCGAAGGTAAGTGGAACCCACCACTAACACATACACACACACCTTTAACAGCTAAATGCTAGGTAGCCAGATCAGTATTTCTCATGGCTGGCAAAATTGGTGATATCAATAACTGTGGCTAGTTCATGACAAGAAGGGTGAACAGAAACAGTAAGGCAGATGGATGATGCAAGTTCCAACTTGCAGAAAAAGGTTCTGGTCCTTCTAGGATATAATTGAAAGAAGAGAAGGAGTGTTTGAACTCTTCTTCCATTTTTTGGGCAGTGAAACCTTTCAAATGATGTTATTTGTTGTCCATTTGGTTAATGTCAAAAACAGTGACTGCATGCCTATTTTGTTAATTTTTGACAATGAAGGCAGTGACCATTTGTTGGCAATAGCTTGCTCTTATAATCCAAATGTGTGTGAAATAAAGCCTGCTAGTTTATAGGCATAAATTCCTACTAGGATTGCTAGCAACCAAACTACTCTCCTCTTGAAAGAAGAGATATTTTTATGCAAATTTATTTTGAGATTTCCACAAAGTGTGAAGAATTATTATGATAAGAACAGGGTAGAAACAAAGCCAAGGACTACGGTACTTTCCACCTAAAAATCTCCATGAAGGCCCCTATAAAGATGCCTTAGTCCTATGTAGGTTGACCAGAAAAACTGAAAAATTTTGAGGTCTAGTTCTATGGTTTCTTTAATGGCATGCGATTGTTAATTATAATGCAGTCACAAGATACCTTCTAAGTGAACTTTATTTACCCTTTATTATGCAATTTTAGACTTGTATTCCACTTTATTACTCAGTTTTAATACTGTGTAACTAATTATTTCTTACCGTAACCTCTTTCCATGGCCATTGCTGTTCTGGTTCAACAACTGAATCTGGAAATGATTAATTAGAATGAATATTTAAAATATAAGTGTAATTAAATATGCATTTTATAGCTATAGTATAAGGTACTACTCAATGTCTGTGTGAAATTCATTCACACGGGGAAGGAAGTGGCTTATCAGAAAACTACACCTCCAAGAAATGGGAGCAATTTGAGACCGTGGCTTCCCCAAATTTAAGCCACAAAATGGGCTTAATGTGGAAGTGTTAGTTAAAGTTCCGAAGGTGTCTGGAGTTAGCTGCTCCACTAAGATGGGTTTGGAGATGGCATGCATGTATGAATGTATTTGTGAATTAATGTATGTGTGATGGGGAAATGAATATAGTAGCATATGTACTCCAGAGTTATTCAGAGTGAATGTAGTCTTGTGCAATCCGTCCCCTCCCAAACCAAGGCATATAGCAAACAGTTTTGGGTTAGGTGTCACCCTCTCAGTTGCTCTCTGTTTGAGCCTTTCCATCCTACTCTCAGGAAACAGGAACTTCAGCCTTATAATAGCTGTGAAGCTCCTTAAGGGATGGTGGAGCTGCATATTAGAACATTTCTTATTGCAAGGGTAGTAATCAATAACAATCCTGTCTTTCTATATAGTTCTATACGTTATGGTTGCAGTATTAATATTGCTGCCTCAATGAAACTTGTGGGCAACTTTTTTCGGCCTGGGGCTGCCGCCCTCCAGACATTCCTTGCCTGGAGGCCACATTTCAGAATACTTTGATGTAACCAGAGGGGTGGATTAAAATTTGCGGGTCTATTTGTTAACTCTACCCAAATAATCTGGTAGGAAAAAAATAACAGCATTTACTGATTACACCTTTCCTGGTTTTTTTTAATTCCAAGGACCATTACTATCAGCTAAAAATTAAAAATAGAATAAGTTCTACATAAACTTTTCTGGAATACTGAACATACTTTGGTCTGCTTGGAAAGATATGATTGTTACACGTATATTTGTTTCATTAAGAATGTAGATACCATAATCTTACCTGAGATTCTGACAGGAATTTCAGAAACAGAAAATGATTCCTTTGAAGTCTTAGAAGGCAACTTATCAAGAAGAAAGGAATAATTACTTTCATATTTGTAATAATAAAAATACTGCATAAATGTATACAAGAGGAAAATCAGTATGCAATATATACTAAAGGGAGAAATATATCTAGTGAAGACTTTTTCATAGATCCAACCTGCAAATGGTTTGTCTACATGTTACAGTTGTCACATACAAGATGTCTTTTCACTTCCTGCAACCTCTCAAATGCAACAACTGAGAAAATGTAGTTTTCTCTTCTAGGCAGTGAACCTATTTGTCTGGATGAAATTCCAGTTATCAGATGATGTCAAAGCTGATCAAAAACTGGTCAATAGGAGCACGGTGGCTCACACGGTTAAAATGTTGGCTGACAATTGACAGGCTCACATTTGAGACCGATTGCTGCTGCTGGGCAGGTTGAGCTTCCATCACAGGTTCCAGCTCCTGCTGATCCAGCAGTTCAAAAGCGGGAGACCACAAGTAGATAAATGGGTACTACTTCGATGGGCAACTTCACGGGGACACAAAAGGAACCCATAACTGAGCATTCCCCCAGGCAAGGGTGATATCACTGGCAAATCCTTTCACCATGGAAGCACTTTTGTGCTTTTAATACAAACGTAGTAGTAGAAACTGGTTAAAGCAATGATGGTACAGCTGTTTTAAAAATATATCTGCTCTTCAGGGGTGGATTCCACTTACCTTCGCTACTGATTTGCAACGGGAGCGCACACATGGCACTTCTGCGCATGCACAGAGTGTCCATGATGACATCTGGCCATGTGGGCTGGAGCCTCCCACCACCGCTACTACCGGTTCGCAAGATCCGGAGCAAATCGATAGGAACCCACCACTGCTGCTCTTGCTTTTTAATTCCTTATGGAAGGACACTTCACAGTATCCAGTCACCTCACTGGGAACTAGCTTAAGTTCATAATACAGACATGCTCTATGAATAATGCATGAATTTCAAAGCAGCAAGGAAAGGAATATAAAACTCCTATGTACAGAAAGGGATGAAGAAGAGAGAGTGTACTGCATAATTACATGTTAGAAACAACTACCTCTATTGGTTTTGGTAAATAGTCTAAGGCAGGTGCTTCTGCTACAGATCTTTCTTTAAGCAGTATTTTGCTTCTAGGACCAAGAAAAGGAGGGGGTTCAGAATCACCGCTCTCTGAAAACTCGGCTACGATTCCTCCAAAACTAGATAGTGTTGTTTCAGACACACGAGAAATTTGTCCTCTTGTAATCTTCTGTTCCAGATTTTCTCTGTCAGATGAAGATCCTGATGAATAGGGTCTGCTAGATACTAAAGTCAGTGCTGGAAGTTCGATTTGTTCAACAGGTGTACAAATTTCACTTTTCTCCGATTCTTCTGAGTCACTTCCCACACGGGATGGTACAGGTGCAGAAATTTGTAAATGCATATGAGATAAGTCAGGTGGAATACCTGGAAATTTCTAAAAGAAATAATTTTGGTAATAAATCATAATAATCATCAGTGTTTAAATCTAGAAAACCTGCAATTTCTTTAATGATTGCAATTTCTTTAATATGCATTGTTTGGCAAATGAATAGACTTGCCTATGCATTCTTTCATTTCATAATAAACCCAGTAATTTTTATCTTTGACTATATTTTAGAAAAACAAATCCTGAAAATGTTCATAGTAATTCTGAATTCATCTATCTATCAAATATATTTATACGGTAAAATTCTTCAGTGGATTTATGTTTACCTATTTGCATGCAGAAAACATAATACCAGGAAGTGGAATACAGAATGCCTTAATAGATTAGCATTGAGACAATTAAGTGTAAAATCTCTTATTTCCCTTTGAGATAGGAATCTTCTCTGGAATTTTTCTTTGCTGTTGCATAGGTTTGTTTAGCTCAAATGAGGAACAAGTTAGAAAATACTACACACTATGGGGGAAAAAACCCACCACTATGGCAGCAATAAAAATCTCCAGTGAGTTTAATGTAGATTGAGTGTAGTTTAGTTTTTGCATTAGAGGAGTCAGAAGAGTTAATCTGTTTCGTTTCTCACTAAAAGATTGCTTACACAGCTGGGTTAATGCACTTTCTTTTTTTCTTTTTTTTGGGTGGTGGTGGGGAGATCAACTGAAAACCCATTATTCTCTCTGCCTTATTCTCAGCCTATCTTTTACCGAGTCTAAGGACTGAGGCTGCTGTTGCAGTCGAGCTGCCCTTATAGAAAGTAATGTGGGTAATTTTAAGGATAGGACCTAGTTTTTCTCTTCCAAGCCTTGGTTGTAAAAATGTAGTTCCATGAATGCACAGTTTTTTCTTACTAGCCAACACTGAACTGGGATAATAATAATTGCTTATTATTATCGATATACTACTAACACTCTTATTTCCATAGCATTTAATTGGGCAAAACAGCACATCTTGAGGAAACAATTTTTGAACCAAGGTAGCTCAAATGGGCTAACATACAGAATGCATCCAAAGTCCGGGACCTATGACTCCCGTGGAATTGAACGTTGGCAAATTTTGTAAAACATTTTACGCATAAGCTTTATCATAAAACCATTTGTGACATAATACAAAATATCATAAAATGTTTCCTGTGCTGTTGCTTGACTGTACTATTCTTTGGAACATGGACTATTTTCAAGCCAATTATATAACTGAATTTATCCCAACTTTTCCAGTGACAATAGTGTATTGGAAGCTCTGTCACTGTTAAAGGCATTCAGGAATCTGGGGAGGAAATATGTTCAAAAGGATGGCCCAATGGGTCATAGGTTATCTAATTGTTATTGTTGTTGTTTTGTTACTGTTGTTGTTGTTGTTATTATTATTATTACAATTTCAATTTATCACATGATTTAGCTATGAACCTCATACCTGAAAATCAGATACTTCCTTAACTTCTTGTTCTACAGAAACAGAAAAAAAGGGGGGAGTTTACATTTTGACACATGAGGGAAAAAATCCTGGACACAAAATTCACAATGCTATATATTTGACTTCTGATTTTGATGGTACGTAAGTTTAAATCAGATTCCTGCTGATTGTATTATGGATATTCTTTTTATAAAAAAACCCATTGAAATTATAACAATTAATCAGTTTGAAATTTTGAAACAGTCTGTTACCTTAAAACATAAAAAGAGTAAATAAATTATTTTGTAATTAAATTTATAGTAATCTACACGCTCTGTTTTAACATTTTAACATAACAGACATAGCACTTTTTCAGGTTTTGAAGTATAATAAAACTCCAAAACCTCAATCAAGAGACAGGACATCCACTGGTATGTATGCTCTCCTATGCATTGAATCCTAAAATGGCACTTGTGGACCACTGCATTAAATTTAAAAAAATAACTTGAGATGTTGCAGTCTCATGAATTCATAAAAATTGTTCAGGATACCTGAATTTGAAAATTATATCCATCACCTTTTAAATTGTAAACTTTGATTTCACAATAGGGACACTTGCAGAAAGGACCCCTTAAAATGCTATGAACAAGGCTGGAAGGCAAAGAGAGAAAGGGCGAAACACCCACAACTCACCAGGTAGGAAAGACAAAATAATAAAGGAAAAAAATAGAGAAATGACATAGAATAATAATGTGCTATGCAGCAGTAGTGGGCTCCTACCTGTTCTGTCCGGTTCTTAGAACCAGTACTAATGGTGGCAGGAGGCTCTGCCCACCCACCTGGATGTCATCACTGACGCTCTGCGCATGCACAGAAGCACCACATCCGTGCTCCCATTGCAAACCGGTAGAGAAGTAAGTGGAACCCACATCTGCTATGCAGTATCTACAGTGATTAGCAACCAACAGGGAACTCAGCTTGAGTTTCATGTAATTGTGGGTGTGATGCATGGAGAATGCATCCTACCAATCATTCTTTAGGTTTTAAGGTTCTACACAGGACTGTACCAGGGGTACATGCAATATGTGTAAACAGACACCCAAATGAAGAACAAAATGTATCTTCAATGTCAGAATTTTCTGTTGAAAAGCCTGTTTTTGATAAAATACTCTTATGTTTTTATAGAGACCTGTGAATATTAATCTATTTTCAAAGACTGAGCTTATACATCACACACATTAGAACAAAGCCCCAAAGTTGCTTCTGTAAGAGCAAAGCAACATTGGGTGCAGGCACTTTGGATAAACTCCTCTGTTTCTTAAAAAGTTGTTTGTCTTGGCTTCTTTCAGCTTTCCTTCTAAGAAATAGGAATATTATTGTATTATATCCAGCAATATACTTCATTTGACACTGAGGAAAAGATAGTTAATGTGTTGTATTTAAATTGCTAAACAAGGAATGAGTTACAATAGGATTACATGATAGGCACTTGGCAGTTGTGATTAAGACAATTATTCTAACGTTAATATATGCCAAAAAGATTGGGATAACCTCCTTTCATTTGATAAATTGTTTAAAACAAGCAGCACTTTTGTTAAAAGTAGCTAATCTCTTGTCAACTAACTGGACAAGTTAAGCTTGTAAACTTCCATGCTGCAACTGGAAACTGCAAACAAACAAAACAGATTGTCATTTTACTTAGGCCAATTTCTTTTCTTGTTTTCATTCAAAATAATATTTGATTTTAATTGTGCAAATACCAGCATATGGTATTTGCCAAGAGCCGAGGTGGCGCAGTGGTTAGAATGCAATACTGGCAGGCTACTTCTGCTGACTGCCAGCTGAGTGCAATTTGGCAGTTCGAATCTCACCAGACTCAGGGTTGACTCAGCCTTCCATCCTTCTGAGATTGATAAAATGAGGACCCAGATTGTTGGGGGCAATATCCTGACTTTGTAAAACCGTTTGGAGAGGGCTGTAAAGCACTATGAAGCAGTATGTAAGTCTAAGCACTATTTCTATATGCAGCTATACTATATATGTGGATTCTAATCTCTACTCAAGAAATTAATACAAAAATAAAAATATTTACTAAACCTGAAGGAAGGTGAGGTTCTGATTCTTGAGAAACAGGGGCTTCATGAGGAACAGGTGTGTGAATCTTTCCAACAATTTCTTTGAAGCGAGACAGCTTGGGAAGAAAAAGCAATTACAATTAATTTTGATTCACAATATTTGCAAGAATAACTTGTACTAATACTAATTTGTATTGGAACTGCATACTAAATGTTTTTTCTTCTTTTTCTGGGAATTATTATAGTGCTTAATGATTAGATAGCATGTACTGTCTCATGTCTGATAGCTAGGGTAACTCAAAAGGACTGAAAGCATTGCTCCAAGTGTGCAAAAGGAGGTTGGAGACGTACTAATTTCTCATTAAATCTTTACTTTTACTTCTACAAATATAAAGTTGATTATTCTGCTAACTAGCAATGTGTATAGCAGCCAATGGATTTTACGTTATACAATTGAAACAAAAATTTTAAAAATGAATATTTATTTCTTATACATAGGCATTAGGGCAGATGTCACATTATCAAATCCCTGGACTTGACAGTGACAAGTCTAAGTCTCAGAGCACAGCTGGAAAAGAATGACAAATACAAGTAAGGTCTTATTAGTGGTAGCCATTCTACGCCAGGGCTTTGCAATTTAGAAACATACAGGTAGTCCTCGAAAAATGACAGACCATTTAATAACGGTTCAAAATTATGACTGACACCTCAAAACTACCTATGACCCTCTTTCAAACTCATGACAGCTGCAGTGCCCTGTGGTCATTCCCCTTTGCAACAGGCCATGGGGATGGCTGCAGTGCCCCTGCCTCTTTTCTCCCCTTCCTACCCAGATGAGATCACCACAGCCACCATTCTCAAGGGCCCACAATTCCTCATGAAAATGGCAGCTATTTTCACAGCTTTCTAGCCAATCCGCTGGCCACCAGCAGGCTGCAAAGCTCTCCTGCCTCTTTCTGGGCTTTGGGAAGCTTTTTCTCCTGAACTAAAGAGAATAAAAATCACCTCCAAACGTTAGCCGACTAGAGGCTTGTAAAACAAAATGGAGGATATTGGATCTTTGCAAGCTATAGCTGTCTGTCTAACTGCCTGTGCAGCCCATTTAGGACTTAAAGGCTAGCTAACTCAGGGGTCTCCAGCCTTGGCAACTTTAAGTTTCAATTTCAGTTTCAGTTTATTTGAATTTGTATACCGCCCTTCTCCCTTCCGGGACTCAGGGCGGTGAACAGACATAATTA
>JANHFK010001287.1:66818-77382 GCA_036250565.1 Sibynophis collaris
AAATTAATAACTGCAGTGATTTACTTAACAACTGTGCCAAGAAAAGTCGTAAAATGGGGCAAAATTCACTTAAAAACGGCTTCCCTTAACAACAGAAACAGTGACCGGGTGGGACACGCCCACCCGGTCACCTGACCACCTGGCCATGCCCACCCAGCCACATTCTCATAACCAGTAGGGAAAATATTTAGATGGGGTGGGGGGCACTGAGGATGACTTTGTAGCACCAGGGGGGCGGTGGACTGAAAAAGTTTGGGAACCACTGTTCTAAGTGATTCATTTTTCCAATTAATACTTTGAATCCAAACTTACCACACAGGATCAAGCCTGGAATCCCTTCGGCAGGCTCTTCATCATCTGTACCCAACCATAGTATCAGATGTCCTAGCAACAGTTGTTTTCTTGCCATGTTTCCATGTCATAGCTTTCATCATCGCCAGCTCATAAAAGATAGGTTTAAGTCATCCTAAGCTATACCAGTGTTAAAGTAGCATTTGTTCTCTCACTGCAACCCTATGGGCAGCCTCAAAAGTGTTAGACTTTGTCACCCATTAATTACTGCATCCAGGAGAAAAGCCAGGCAACTGCAGTATCTTGATATAGAGTTTTATGCTGATTCAAAGTTGGATGAAAAGAAAAACATCAGATGGAGGGGATGTCTTATTATTCTGAGAAGGAAAAGGTGGATACCTTGACTGGATATCGACACATACAGATTTTCAAAGCCCAAGCCAGTCCCACAAGAAAAGAGGACACTTTAAAAATCAATCTGTTTCCTCAGTCATTTTTTTTTTAATAAACTAAAAAGGAGGTCTATATTGAATGCATTTAGAGAACATAAAAAGAGCTAACACAGAAAACAGAAATGCTTTTTCATCAGTTTTCTTACCTTTCTCGGGCTGGCTCTTTCAAAGCTTTCTGAAGGGTTTTGTAGTGTTCTATACTTTCTCTAGGAATGTCCAATTCAGAGCTTCCAATTGTGATTTTCAGATCTGGAGATAAGAAAGCAGGGTAATCCATATGCCGTGGTTTGATGACATTGCTGCAAAATAAACAAACAAAGCAGTGCCTTCAAAGTTTGTTCCTGGTAGAAGTAATCACAAGAGCCCTTCCCTTCCTTATTATCCTCTATTGGATACCATTATTTTTTTATCAAGGGAAAGCAGTCTATATATCTTCAATGGAAAAAAATAGACTTTCAGAAGCAAATAATGTTTAAAATAAAATTAATTTAAGTACAAGGACTCAAAACACGATTTCAGTTTTAACAAAAACAACCAACATGATCATGCTTTCTCAGTTAAAGTAAGTATTTTATAAACATTACATTTAAATGTTCAGGGAAACTAAAGACATTAGTTATGGTGAGTTTTGCAGGTATAAATATCCTGATAATCTAGCAGCCATGGCTATGAGCCAAAGTTTACAAGATCTTGCCTAAAATGTTTGCTGCAATGTTTAGACATTCTAGATCGGTGTTGTATAGATGCTGCTTGTATTTCTGTCAGCCAGATTCATAAAGGTTTCCTCACACATTGTATAAATGAGGTCAAAAATGTTTCATGTTAAATAGTCCAGACAATGAAATTTGCTCTCCCACTGTTCATTTCCCAATGAATTTTAATTGGAAATAAGTAGAATTTTGTTGTAAGATTTGACATCTGAAACTAGCTATGTGATACTCCTTACTGTTTACTTCTTTACAAACTGAAGCTGAGCAAGAACACAGGGAGCATTCCCCTTGAGCATTCATATATCAATATGGAAGATGGCGTTCACACCAAAATTCTAGCTCAGCCATCACTAATCTTCAACTAGTTCCAGAATTCTCCAGCCACTGTGACCATGAAATCACAATACCATAATTTTGAATCCATCTAGCCTAGAAAGAATTCTATATATACTCAGAACTCATACATTGGACTCCACAAGAACCATAAACAACCATTAATGAAAGCTGGAAATAATAAACAAATTTACCCTGAAGAACAGAAAAATTGCTGGTAAAAAGGTTTTGACTTAATCCAATTTAGGAGATCCAATATCCATGCAGGCTACCATTACATTAGATATTTAAAAAATAAATCATGTGTTCATACAGAAATGTCCAAGCAAAATTCAAGGGTAACAACTGTCTTTAATGCATTCTTTGAACAGAAGTAACTAATTTAAGTATCTACCTTTGATCATCAAGACGGTGCCATTGATAGCAACCTCAGTGAAATGCTCACTAGTGTATTTGATGTTCTTTTTTACTTTTTGTAACTCATTGCAGATTACATTAAGTATCTACCTTTAATTAAGTATTTATGGTCTTCTGTAACTGGCTGAATAGTTACAACTTATCTACATGGAATAAGAGCTGGGCTGGTATTTTTCTAGCATAGCTAATAAGAAATAGTTGAGGCATCTAATTTGTTAAATATGAGGGCATATGAGGCTTCATGTCAATGCTATATTCTAAAATCACTCTCTTCTGGGAAGATATAATAAATAATAATATGATTCTGAGACATGTTTTAATATTTTGAGATGTTGATATTGTTCTGAAGTACATAACTACCACATGGAAAATGAAATCTGGACAACAGAAATGGATTCTTTGCACCTGGCTAGTCACTAAGAAATTTGTTCTTCAACCAATTACATCTGCAGGATATAAGGAGGGTCAAACTGACAAAAGCATCATGACCTCATAACTCAAGCTCTGGCCCTTTTCTATATTCATCCATTTAAAAAAGACAAAGCTTCCAAAGACATGCAAATTTCATCATTCTGATAAATGCAGCAAAATTGCACAAATTAGTATTAGAAAAATAAATTTATGGTCCAGTTACTCAATAGACTGAAGATTTGATGTTATTTACAGCTTGTTTATACACAGATATATGTATGGACAATTATAACAAAATATTGCCATGTTTTCTTGAACTTCTTTACACTTATATACATACATGAGATGCCTTACATTTATGTACACTGATATGTGCGTGTGCCCCTATCTCTGTATCTGTCACTTTTCTTTTTTCTTTGTTCCATTTAATTAAATCGGAAATTGCAAAATAGAAAAATGGTAAACATTCATATTAAAAAGAAAATACAATTCTGAATTTCATGCATTGCTGACTATTTAATAACTGAAATAAAAACAGATACAGATGGCAAAGGTTTACATGTGTTCTAACACATAATTGAAGTTTACATAAGACAATTGTTGATATAATTATGTATCTATAAAGATACAATTTCTCCACCAAAGTATGAGTGTATATAACCACAGTCCAATTGTGAAATAAGCCTTTGTATAAATCAGGTTTTGTAGAATTTCTTAGTAAAAGTTAGGTGCCTGATAGTCTCAAACTTTGAATTGCCAAATCCCAGGAGACTTGCAAAACCTGTTTTCATGTTAGTTTCTGATAATTTTAAAAAAAAGATTTTGAATTCTCAAGACACAGTATGTTAACACCAGGTTATCTAATACTGGAATGAGAGTAAAAAACCATTCTCTCCCAATTCTTCATATATCTTTCTCAAGAATAGGAAAAGACAGAATATATTGATCATCTAGAATAGAATTTTATTTCCTAGGCAAGAGGCACTCATGGATGAGAGTTAATTTATATTTTCAGATTAATGTTTTCATTTTAATCTCTACAGTTCTAATTCATTTAAAAATAATTTAATTCTAAAACTACATGACATACTGTATATATGCTATTAATTAAGTTATCAGAACAATGTAATGTCTGGTATAAGTGCCTTGAATAATCTTTTCTATCTTCTGGTGGTGGAACCCGTAGAAACATGGAATATGCCACAGCCTGGGCAGGATCTGCTCCTGGCAGTTTCAACTGCAAAAAAATCACCATGTTATAAAATAAATAACAATATAATTTTGGTTTATTAATATACATTTTCTAAAACAGCATGAAGAATAAAGCTTATATAGTATAGCCTGGGGTTTTAGAGATTATGTACCCCAATCTTGTTAGATCCATGGGAGAGCAAACTGAGAATTGATAAGGTATTACTGTATTAGTTTTTCTTACTCCAAATACTATCTGTAATTCTATTTCTATTTCCAATCTGGAGTTGTATGGATATGATCTGGCTACGTCTACTAAAATACTTTCCAGATCTATCATTGCCCAATTGAAAGATATGAATTGTAGCTCAAAACTATTAAATTGTTGTAGTATGTACTTAGCTGACTCTTCTATTTTATTGATTGACTTATAAAGCTATAGAATGTTCATGAATTATTCATTTGGATATCTACATATGTCTTGATTAGAACAATCCATTATAATTTTTCTTGCTCTGGTTTAGAGCTTAATTTTTGGTTTTGCATTTTATGATATTTTCACTTTCCTATTCTTTGTCCTATCAGTGTGACAGTGTGACAGATGCTTCTTGTCCTTTATCATACATATTTGCACCTGTTTTTATTTTTTATTTTTTCTGCGTATGACAGTAAATAATGTACCTGTGATTTTCAGATGTCCCCTTTCTGAATATTTCTTGGGGGAGAGAGGGAGAAATGAGAAACAGAATTTTGTCCTTTTCTGCTTTTCCTGCAAAATCATTTTAGATTTTACAAGGTTTTGAGAGGAAATTATGATATTATTCAAGAAGATATAAAACCAGATTCACATCTTGGTTCATTTTCATGTTCATTTTTACTTGTCTGAATATTTTGACTGGAGGACCTGTCTCAGTGCAAGTTGCTTTTATTTCTCCTGTCTCTGCAGAGGAAACCACATACTAAAATGCAGATAGCTGAGGACCACATTCTGTAGGTCAGCACAAGCTTCAATGAATTGCAATTTCTCCTGTTGTTTATGTCTGCATGTTTCATCTTTAGCCAAAATCCTGTTAGTCAGTAGGAAAAACTACTTTATTTCCTGCTTTGAGTTGTTGAAGGTGGCTCTATTATATACATGGATGATAGATTTAGCATAATGTTAAAGCCCTGCCTTAAACTGCATATCACATAATTCATCTGGTCCATTCATCTTCCTTTAACAATTTATTACATGGTGAGTGTGACTCATCTCTCCCTTCAATATCTGATTAAAATTCAAATAATCTACTTTAAGGAGATAGCAACCTGATGTGAATATCCATATCCAAGACATCCATAACAGAACATAAATTGCACCTCTGCTGTGCAGAAAATCTGAAAAGTGTAAACATACAGCTTTTAGTTAGCAATATAGATTATATATTCTAAAAGTCTAATAAAATTCTTTTAAGTATGAGATGCAACATTTTTTGGGGTTTTCTCACAAGTCTTGAGTATATGTATGCATAAATAAAAAAGACTACCTAAACAATAACAAAAATTGCATTTCATAACTGGCTTCCAAAGAAAACATTTACATGACAGAAGAAAAAATACTCATGATGTTTCTTACTAAAGGTAGGACAAGGCTGGCTTGCAACCAGATCCCGATGGGAGTAACAATTCTTTGTACATAGCTATTGGCCAGAAAAGAAAAGTACTTATTGGCTAGTATCTTTTTCGTAAGTTCCTAATCATGTTCTCATGATGTTGCCAGAGGTAAAGGGTGGCTATTGAATATATTGCACATGTGAGTGTTGATGGCTAAATTCACCATTTTATCTTCTTATTTTTATTGTCTCTTTTTACTCTGTTTTTTTATAGTGAACAGTTCAAGTGATGCCTAAAAGGAATAAATTGAATTGAACTGATGTCCCATTATCTGAATAAATCTGAACATGGTAATACAGATGCCTGATTGACCCAGGGCAGCTTCAGAGGGAGTTTGGGATTTTTTTCGGAGCACAAGGACATGGTTCAGCCAATGGCCCTCAGTGCAGTTTGGAATGAGCAGATGATGGGGCCACTGGAGCAAATTGCACATGTGCTCGTGAAACAATATGGATTACCAAGCAGTGAGATGAAATGACATGAGACACCTTAAGCACTGCTGGAGAAAGACAAAGAGTGAAGTCAACCAAGCACAGGTAAGAGTGTTTATTAGAATTTACCAAGGGGACCAGGGGTGATATGATAGCAGTTTTCCAATATCTGAGGGGCTGTCACAGAGAAGAGGGAATCAACCTATTCTCCACAGCACTTGAGGGCAAGCACGAAGTAATGGATGGGAGCTTAACAAAGAGAGATCTAACCTAAAATTGAGAAAATTCCTGTTAGTGAAATTAAATTGTAGGATGGCCTGCCTCTAGAAGTGGTAGGTGTTCCTTCACTGGACATTTTACAGAAGAAATTGGACAGCCATTTGTCTGGAAAAGTATAGGGTCTTCTGTTTGAGCAGGAAGTTGAACTAGAAGGTCTTCATGTTCCTTCCAACTCTGTTATTCTGTATTCTATATACTTTGCCATGATAAGGCTGGTGAACTATTCTCATTTCTCTTTATTACATCATAGATAACTGCCCAGTGGCCCTATTTTGGATTACCAGAAGGAGCCAGGGTTTCTTCTACAGGACTGCTGTAAAAATTGTTCTCAACATCTGATAAACAAAGTTGCTTGATTTGACTCAGAAGTGGACTTCTGGGTAACTCCATTGGAAGCGACTGAGCAACATCTGAGGCCTATTATTTGGGAGGAGTTTGAGTTGATTGGTCTACTCAATCGTGGTATTCGTGGCTGTGATTTCAGCCACCTGTGTTCTTGATTCATGCCCCTCTTGGTTGGTTAAGGACTGCTTGGAGGTGGCATTTCAAGGAGGTAACAGTTTTGGAAGATGACAGTTCAAGCTGTGGTTAATGCCTTTTTGAAGGGAGGATTATACCATATGCCTTGAAGGAGGCAGTGGTGTACCCCCTTCTCAAGAGGCCACTGGGCCCAACAATTTTTGACAGCTTTTGTCCAGACTCCAATCTGCCCTTCTTAGGAAAAGTTGTTGAATGAGTGGTTGGTGCTTATAGGGGGCCTTGATATTCAACAGGCCCCTATCTGTCTATCCTTCTGGACAGCACTTAAATCCCAAATCTTCCCCCAACATTGAGGTAATGTGAGGTCAGGATGGGATGAGAATGTGGGTGCATTAAAGCAGTGTGGCTATGACACCTGTTTTTCTATTTTTAGTTTTATTGCTTTTGATTTTACATTGTTTTATTGTAAGCTATCCATGGTTGTTTAAGATGGAGGACTATATAAATGTTATCAATAAACAAACAAACAAATAAATAAATAAATCAGACTGATCAATCTTAGATATGTTTTACACTAGAATCAAAAGGTTTGTGAGGTGGTCATTTGGTAGTGTTCTAAACCAGAAAAAAGGAAACCACCATACAGTTGAACATTTTACATGAACAAGAAAAAACCCTCTAAATATATATGGGTGTGATATCAGTCATTTATTTATTGAAAAATCTCTTGCTCCACTGGGTCCTTATGTTACTATCTACACATCTGTACTAAATCTGTTATTTTATACCAATTTCATTTGCAGAAAAAAAGAAGAAAGTGAATATTCCTTAGGATTGAAATAAACTAGATTTCTTGACAAGAATATGGTCATTTTTATCTTCTGTTATATGCCTGAATTTATTGTGTGGATTTATAAACTCTAGTTCATAAATTATCCTTTGATATGTCAACTACACAAATGGAGCTTACAAAATTTAGATGTATGCGATGACAATAAAAAAAGTACTGTTTACATATAAATTTAATATTCTTTAAAAAAAAAGTCTCACCATGTTTCTAATCCTCATAGGGCATGTTTCAGTGAAGGACTGCTTCTAAATATGGGGGAAGAAACAAAAATTTAAGTTGCTTTTCTGTGTTTACATACCGTTTACTTCATAAAAGCAATAAAACCTTTAATCCAATATTAAGATTTCAAAGAGTTTAGAAAAAGTCCCTTCACTATCTTATCCCATGTAACATAGGCCCTTCTAGCCATATAACTTTCAAGTCTGCAAGTGTCATTTACCACTGACTGAGAATCAAGAATAAAGTAGTAAAAATATAAGACTGCCCAACTTCTTTAGCAACTAATGGTTAGCTTTGAAAGGGACTTCCAGCTATCCATACTACAAAAGCTCAGCCCAACATCAGTAAATAGTGGAGGAGGTGAAATTAAGCTAAATGAGGAGTAGCAGAGCTTTACAGCCTCACAAGCCTTCCTAAAATATGGCCAGGTCACCTTCATAGTTATGTAGAAAATTGGTTTACTATATTATCATTGTACAAGGGGGTGCGAGTTACAGTATTAAATGGATAATAATGAGAAATTACTATAAAAGGTTTAATGAAGAATTTGCTTGTTTTCCTTAATAGCAATATTCATACATGTAAATTTGCCTCCAGAAATCCCAACATGAGAAATGATACCAAATCTACTTATGAAGCCTGTAAAAAGGCAAAGTGAGGTCTCAATTGTATGAAACTTTAAAGGTGAACAGATTGACACAATAATTTTCTGAACACTTGTGATAATAGGCTTACTTAATTAACCAGGCTTAAATTATTATTATATTTGGATACATTATATGAAGATTTGGGTTTCTTAAGAAATCTATAAGGAAAGTAGAAGGAAAGAGAATAAGAGTTTTAACTCAGTTAAAAGAGGTGATAGTGTACCATTAAAAGATCTGAAAGGCCAGGTTGGGGGCAGATTGTCCTAGATAAAGTCTATGTAGCTGCTGTAAGTCAGCACCGACTTAAGGATACACAATCAAATAAAAATCAAAGATTCAGATCAAATCAAAACCTTTATTTCAGTCGCTCAGCAACATAGCACTACACAATAAAGCCAACTGTTTGATTAGAACCAGAAACACAGGGCTAAAATAAAAGCTCAGCCAGGTAACCAAATAAGAAAAAAAAAGTACAGTATTTTCTCCAATACTATCAAGACTAAAATAACTGCTATTGTTAGTCCTGATATTATAATTCTAATTCCCTTTAAATCTATATGCCTATAAACTAGACTAAGAGAAGAAAGGCTTAAATCTAAAAAATCTAAAATCTAATATTTATGAAGCTGGAGAAGCAATTACTTTACTAGTAATATAAACAAATTTGGCAGTTTCAAGAAGGATAGGCTCTAATAGATAAGAGGAGAAGTGTTTAAAATAAATCAGTATGGATTCTAATATCCTTATAAAACTAGCAATGCAAAAGCACAGCAGACTGTCCATTGTTTATATCACATGGACATAAAGGGTATTCAAAAAGCTAGAAGCTTGAACCAAAGAACAGAAAAAAAAGAGTAATAATCTCGCGCTTCAAAACTTGACTGAAAAAAATATGAAGTTTGTAGGAAATCATTAAAAAATGACATGTAATTAAAAGCACTATATAATATATGTATTAACTATCATCATGAAAAATCATCAACTGCAAGTTAATTTCTCCAAAGTCACTTAACATGATATATGCTTTACAACGGTCTTGAAGCATAACTATGTAGAACAGCTTTTATATTAAACCTACCTGAATAACTTCATAAAGATGCATAGTTACATTCCCAAACAGCCTTGGGAAGTCTTTTGGACCTTCAAAGCCCACCAACTCTAAAACGATCCTATTCCTAGGATCACTTTTCTGTTTTGGAACCTGAAAATCAAAATATGAGAGAAAGAGAAAACATACATCAATATTGCCAACTGGCAGCAGTTGAATGCAATAGTTATTGGTTCATTAATTTGATTGACAGGATAAGCAGGAGCTCTCTTTGGGCTCCTGCTTAAAATATATTAATATATTAAGATCCTTGTGTCATTTCTCTAGTTATAGGTAGCTAGTTTTGAATCAGGAAAGCAATGTGCAGTGACACTTCAGGGAACTGTTTTCTCCCTAATCCACTCTTCCCTAAAAAGGGAAAGAAGTAAGGGTGTACAGCATTTTGGAGAATTTCTGTTGTCCACAACTCTAGTAAGTCCTGATTTATCAGGTGTAGAGAACTATTGCTGACTGTTTTCAAGTAGTAGTCAGTTCAACTTTATCCAGGCAGAAGCAAAAGAATAAGATAGGGCTGTGCTTCTGAACTCCAAAACTTTAGGTATGTCTCTCAAGGTGAAGAATGAATGAAAATCTGCAAATCATGATTCTTGCAAAAGCTGGTGGGCTCCAACCGTAAAGGAAAAAAATGGGGGACTCAGTTGTGGAAGACTTACATAGTAATAAATACAATCAAAATGTCAATATTACTGCAAAGTTATGTGCCACTCATATTTTTCTAGCATGTTATATTACTATAGTATAGTTCAGATATTACTTCTTTACTATTAGCTAAAGGCAAAGTTATTTTTCATATAGGCATTTAAGAGAGCATTATACTAGCCACCAAGATCCTTCCTTAATTATTCAATAGAAATCCTATTTAGTAAACTGCCTAGCAAGATTAATTATTTCTTCCCTGCAGCTGAGGTATTTGATTGATTCATGATGAGTATGGATTCATAGAAGGAGAATTAGATGAACGGATTATCCGGACCAAGTGTGGTCCGGACTCACATTTCTCCTTTATTTGTATAATGAAATTTCACTATATCACCGGGCAGTCTCATATCCACTAGATCAGTGATGGCTAACCTTTTTGGCATCACATGCCAAAAG
>JANHFK010001287.1:91800-104289 GCA_036250565.1 Sibynophis collaris
GGGTCACATGCACATCCGTGGGGCGCAATGAATTATGGGTATGTGAATGCACGCGTGCAACCCCCCCCACTCCTCCCACTATTTGGCACGCGATGGCAAAAAGGTTAGCCATCACTGATCTATAGTAATAAGTAATTACATATTAATTTACATCAATATTCCTTCAAATTCATTACTTTTCCAGCACAGAAAATATCCTGGCCAACTTTTTAAAAATATTCAGGCAGAAGAAGCAGTAAATCCATGCATGTTAGCACTGCTAAAGGAATCAGGTTTTCAAAACTGTGAAAATGATTACACTATTGCCACAACCTCCCAAATTCTTTCTTCACTGCCTAGATTTTCACTTTCAGGAATTCCAAAAAATCAAAACACTTTGATAGCATTCAGTCCGCTCTTTTCTGCCCCTCAGAAAATAAGCTTGGTGCTACTGGTATTTAGCCTATTCAGAAAACAGATACAGAAGAGAAGTGTGAGATGCAAATCTGCAGAATTATCAAATTCTTACTTGATAAATACCTATATAACCAGCTTAGAGCCTCCTACAATTACTTTAATTTAACAAAGTATTTTGGTAGCCTTTATGGAAATGGTTGCCTTTTTACAATACACAACAAAAACAGTTATATGAAAACAAAAGTACAAGGCCATAAGATCAGGAACGAAAATATAATTAAGACATAAACGTGAGTAATTAGCTACCGTAATGTTTTTTTGTCAGCTAATGCTGCTTACTCACTGAAAGAGGCAATTGCTGCTGGGTCCAATGTAAGAAAACTGCGTACTGCCACTGCTGCTTTAGCCAAATTGATTCTAAACAATGAGTATGAAATGGATTTAATTAAAAGTAGCCACTAAACGGTTGATTTGGTTCTGCTATATCTCATAAGAAATTATCCAGTGATGTTAAGGAAATAAGATGTCCTTTAAAACCTTGATCTAATGGGCCAATTATTTCATCAGAGTAATTAACCTACATTGGTATCATTGGTTAAGCTAGATGTTCCCAGTTCAGAAATATTGATAATAAAAGTTTATAATAAAAGAATAAAGAATTTTAAAAGTAGGAAGTATAAGCAACGAACAGAACACAATGTAAATCTTTTTGGCTTGAGAGTAGTTTTCATACTGTTTTAAGATGTTAAATCTTAAAAACCATTAGAAAAACATCTGATGTGCCAACTTATACTGCACTGCTACAATTATAAATATTAAGACTTTAAGCTATTAATCTTTTTTTTTCAATTAATAGGGTAACTTCACAATGAATCATAGCACTGTCACCAAAACAGAGGAATGCACAAATACTTATACCTGTCAAAAGCTGAAATGGTACTAATTGTAAGTAGAAAATAAAGGAGGCATTGAGCAGGATATGCCAAAGTCTTGTACTGCTGTAGCAAGTTTGAAAGGGTTGAAAACTGATTTCCTGCCAGAACATAAATCACTATGATGTTCCACACAGCATAGCCAGCGAGAAAGCCGTGAGTAAAAAATCCAATTACTCTAATAAAAGAAAGCATATAAATAAAAAATTAAACTTGTACAATTCTGACAGAGTTAAAAGTACAGAATATCAGATTTACAATAACTTTTATGTCCACCATCTTAAATTCAGTTTCTAGTTAATTAGAGTCAGAATTCCCTAAATTCGGAATTTAGTGAATTAAATTCAAATTCTAGCCTCTGAATTTGCCTAGTCAGTAGTAGTTTTCATTTATGTAATAGGGACTTTTGAATTCAGATTCCAAGTTATTAACCTGTATTCAAGTTATTCAAGTCACAGAGGGGAATGTTAAAAACCAAAATATTTTAGTTAATAATCTTTATTCAAATTTTTTGGGGGTGGCAAATAACATTTATAAGAAATAATTACAAATGGAAACCAATCCTTATACCCTGTTTCTCCCAAAATAAGACGTTCCCTGATAATAAGCCCAATCGGGCTTTTGAGTGCATGACAATAAGGCTAAGCGCTTATTTCAGGGTTCAAAAAAATATAAGACAGGGTCTTATTTTGGGGGAAACACGGTATCAATTACTGTCATTCTCTGAAGGAATTACCAGGATGTTAATTGTTGTGGAAGACCATTTATTTAATTTGACTGAACTCACTAGGCAGAATATTACAGTGATTATGCAAGCATCACACACTAAAACTTTCAGACAAATATCCCAATATGGACAAATGGGAAGAATTAAGATGCAGTGGAAGTGTGTTTCTTATGATGGGATTCCGGTAATATATCCTGAAATAGAACTTCTTGTAAATAGTCTTAAATTTATTAAATACTCTCCAGCTCACCAAAGGCCAAGAGTCAGCAGGCACATTCACTATAATAGTTTGAAACATTGTATATGGATAGAAAAAGGTTTGTGGCTATGTGCTGAGTTGCAAACTTCACATACATCTCTGTGTTTTAAGCCTTAGAACAGAGTTTTTATTACCAAGCCAAAATTATAAAGTTAAACTAAAGACTGTCTGCAGCATCTTGGCTTGGGCTATAACAATAGAGAGGGATCTGCAAGGAAACATATTTTCTCCACATAGCTCTAAAGCTCTAAAGGTTAATTGATTGCTAAGCAGATGTTCACCTTCATTATGAAGTGAAATCTTAGGGAGTTTGGTAAACAATTGCATCTTAGTGAATCAACATTTCATGTGTGCATGAGACCAAGACAGAGAGAAAGATGGTGGAAAGGAAAAGAATCTGATTCCAAAGTCAGGAGTAGGCATCACTGGACATTTTATTCATTTTAATCACTTGTTCATTTTTAATGTCAATAGTGGGAATAATTTCATACCTAAAACCACGATGAACTGAAAGTGCCACATCCTTAGTAGTCCAGGAGGCCTTTACATCCATAAACACTTGAACATGTTCAGTAGTTTTAATCAAATCCTTGCGGTCTGCGGCCTGAAAACGCCCTTAGAAAAGAAAACAAATGTAAGCATGTGTAAGAAAAATACTGTTACAGCTTCCTATTACTATACTAGTTCATAAAAAATCATGAAATTTTTTGGTTAGAGTATAAATTGAGACTACGTACATAATATTACATATACATACTTTTCCATTACAAACTCATTGCTGCTCTTACTGTATATCAGGAATGTCATCTGAAAGCAAACCCCACTGATATCAGTGAAACGTGACTATTTGATGGTATTTAATTTACTACAGTCACCAGAAGCCCCCTTATCAGTCTTAACACTTTGGTTCTACTAATCTCAGCCATCATTAAAACATTTATTTATATATTTTATTACATTTTTACACCACCCACCTCAATCTATGAGAGAATTCTAAATATGAAATAATATTATTTCCCAATATAAATAAAAATAAGCTCGGTGGTTTACAAAAACAATATATTCCTCAATTTTTCTTAAAGTTTCATGATGTCAGACTATGCTATTTCTAACAGCATTATAATGCATAAGGTGCAGAAGGATATGCCTCAAGAGTTCTGCAAATTTCTTCAAAAGAAAATGAAATGACCCAAAGGCAAATTCTCTAAATCAGATTTTTAAACTTTCTTTCAACAATGACTTTTAGGATGAGTTCCTGTACTTTTTAAAATCCGTTGACTGATCAAAGCATGAGCATCAGCACAATAAAATGAAATAAAATATAGTGAAGTGACATCAGTTTCAAAAGAGTCATACAGAAGTAAGGATGTGGACATTTTGAAGTACTATAAATTCAATTTAAAGGCTATTTATTCATGTACCCCCCCCCCCCATATGATGTTCTAGAAATTACTAAAAATCTGGTTGTTCTCTCAGGCCTCGAGATAAAGTAGCATAAACATATTTTGGTTTTCCTTAGTTTTATCCTTCTGGTCGGCTATGCTCTGATTTATATCATTTTAAAATTATAAGCTGTCAGAGTTACTAAATGGCCTTGAAATTGATTAAATAAATAAACAGACATAATCTGGATAAAAAAATGTAACTCATACAAGGTGAGATGGGAGTCGTCATCATCATTTATTAGTTCAAATATACCAATATTTTGTTGTAAAACAAATTACTTACGATTTTTTTCAACAAACACTTTGCTAATAGGTTGGCTAACTCCAGTTGGAACAGAAAACACAGAACGTTGTTCTGTGCCTTTTACTTGCTCATCCTCAATTATATCTTCATCCTCAACACACAATTCACTGGAACTTTCTGCAGGCCGGGCTTTCCTAACATTATAGTAGCAAAGAAAAAAGACAGTCATTTTCTTTTTTAATGTTAATGACTCAGGGTATACCTGTGCCATATATTTGCTAGGATTGTGGCACAATCTGTATTCAAAAAGGAAGTGAGAACATCACATCTTTTGGCACCTGTTTAAATCAAGTGCATCTTTTCCTAAATTTGCAAACTGCTGAGTCAGAAAAAGATGCAGTGATTTTAAGGAACTATTGAATCTTCCAAATCATTTTTCCCCCTTCAAATCCACAGAGCTATTATGTTTTTCAAAGGATAATTGGTGCTCTTCTACTGTGATGGAATGGAAGAGTGCATTCCAGAGGAATAAAAAGCAATGTAGCCCAGATTGGTGTGAGAGGAAGAAGGTAAAGACTAATAGTTCACATTATAGATACAAATAATAGAGTGCTTAGTCTGGCAAGATTTTGTCTATAGACATGAAACAATAAAGAAAGCTTGGAAGAATCATGTGTCATTCTTGGTTTTGAGCCTGGCAACTACAGTGAACCATAAGTTGATCCAAAGTATATGCTCCCAAATGAGAAACTTATAGGAATCAATGTAAACATGATACACAATGTTAAGTATGGCATATTGCATTTCACCCTGGCACTGTAAAAGAAAGAAGGAAAGAATGAAAAATTCTGGTTAACAATAGAGACAAGGCTTGGCTACTTGAGCGACTGCCTGTCTTAGCATCTGCCCTGCCAATTTCATTTTGCATAGTTGGCATGTGTCAGGTTTGCAGAGTTGGCATCTGTCAGGTTTCCCCCCAAAAGCACACACAGATAACTGAGATAAAAGATAATCATCTTACTGTCAAACAACATAAATTGCAAGCTTGTTACTTCAGAAGGAATATAGAAATCAAAATGGAATGTCTTACTTTACTCTTTTCCATTGTTTACGAGTTACTGTTTCTTCCACTGGTGAAGAGTCTATTTCATTTCCATTCTGTTCAGTAAATGATGTTTCAGATTCTGAAAATTTCAAATGGAAAACTAGCAAATTAGTTCCAGAAGAGATGGCTAAGAGAGCAAGCCCTTTCTTTGCCAATAAGGTTTTATATAAATTGAGCTCTTTTTTCTTCTTCACAAGACTAGCCATGTGAAGAAGAGATGCATGTACTGCTCCTTAATAGATATATTAAATAAATATACAAAACATGTGTCTGGAATTCCAGAAACCACATAACAACAATATTCAGTATATTTATTTGCTACCTTTCTATTGTGGAGCAGTACATGCATCTCTTCCTCAAGAAATTTTCTCATGAATAAATCAGTCAGGAATCCCACATGTATCACCTTGAGTTCCAAATGAAAAGTGAGATATAATATAAATAACTCTGTAAGATAGTGCTAAGAGGTAATGATTTACACAAAGACATATTTACAAAACAGTATGTTTTATGAATGCATTTGGATTGGAGATGTATCTTCCTTGTCATATCTCAACTGGGAAAACACAGTGAAATTCTTGCTGTATTAAAAAATAATTCCAAAACACTACAGCTGTAGTGCATTTCATAATAAAGATATTTATTTTCATTATCATAAGATCAGGCACTTCAAGAGTGTCCAGCAACTAAAAATGTATTACTGCTGATTTGATTTTATTTTTTACTATGAGACGCAGTATTGTAAGACACTATGAGAAACTGTAAAGTATTGTGAGTACTTCCATAACCATGTCATGCAAAAAATGGTAAGAGAGCAATATAGTTGTACCTGTTTTGCTGGTTACCTTTCCTTTTATTTTTAGCATTCCATGGAAACTAATAACAACACTGGTTATGTAAGCATCGGCATCTCATCAGCAATAAGCTGCAATAAACATCACCTGCTTCTCTTCTAATAGTCAGAACAGATGTTCAGCTTTACAATTCTTTAAGCCAAGAGAGGATGAGACACTGACTTGTTCCAAATTGTATTATGCCTGAACAGTGACTGTCACGTTAAATCTGTTCTTCTAGTCACTGCACTCTAATTGAGATGACCAATTACAGGTTGGTTTGTATCTTATATCATTCTGAAATATGATCAGCAGAACAGTAGTTTCTCAATTTCTCAACAGCTGCAAGGAGTCCTAGTTTAAGCAGATTATTTTTACTGGTTTCAGAGGAAGCTGCAGGGTTAAGCCTGCCTTGGTAGACAAAATGATCTTTGGTTGAGGAAGAGATCCCGAACTTTACTATCCTTGACTTCTCATCAACTTTCACTACCATCAACCATTACTTACTTCTAAATTACTTTAAAGATATTATTTATTGAAATATTTTCTATGATTCCATTCTTATCTGTCTAACATGCGTTTAAAATAGTGTTGCTTGGACATAGTTGCTGCATGAAAATTGGAATTCATGATGTTCCTTGGGTTTCATTTTATCTCCAGTGCTTTCAATGTCTACACACTGAAAGATCATTAGGCATTTTAGATCAGTATATCCAATTTATTTCATTGCAACATCTTCAAGTAAGGGTGGAACACACCTGAATGATTGCCTGCAGTCAATAATAGACTGTATGGGATAACAAACTGAAACAGGATAACCAGAATTGCTTAGTATGAATGAGTCACAGTTTATGATTTTAAATGTGCTTCACATATCTAGGAGATGATCTTTTCTCACAGTGCTTCTGAATCTGGAGTGTATTTTATCAACGTTGGCTGATACTTTCAATTTTTACTTAGGGAAAATTGACATAAGAAGGTACTGCAAACACTGATATCGTTCAGTCTTAACTATGGACAAGCTCTGGAAACAGAAGTTTTATGTTGGCTGCTATTTCATTTCCAGATGTGATACAAAATGATGGTTATTACCTTTCAAGCCCTCTATGACTTTTAGCTTGCTAAATCTAAAAATATATCTTTGAACAGACCACATTTTAATATTTTTAGACTGAAATGTCATTCTTATTATGAACCCATTAAAAACATTTTAACTATCAGCATATGCAGCCTAATTAATAACAATGAGGCATTGGCTTGTATTCTCTGCTGAAATTATTTTTCAAAATTCTTTACATACCTAGAGGCACCTTCTTTTTCCTACGCTTCTTCTGAGGTGGAACATCCTGTACTTCAGAAGTCAGAGGCTCATTGCTTTCAGACACAGCAACTTGACCCATGTCATCTAAAATGGATTATGTGCCATCAAGTCAGTGTCGACTGTTAGTAACCATAAAACAGACAAAAGTTATCTAAGAAGCACTGCTGAAAGGTCGTTTCAGTGCATCACAGGATGCTTCCGAGCCTTTGAAGACCTGCACAAAAAACCTTTGATCCTAGTTAGCTCGTGCTGAATTCTTCAAAGACTTTATTAGAATATTTTATATTTCACACAGTATTTACCAGCAGGTATGAACTGTATTAGTTAGGATGTTGTCAATTGCAGGTTAGTCCTACAGATATGATGGTAATTGGGACTGCAACTGCTATTGCTAAGTGACATGATTATAAAGTGTGACATAATACAACTGCTTTGCTAATTCATTAAGCAAGGAACATGCGGGTTGTTAAGAGACCACAACTTGTGATCTCTTGCCAACCTATTGATTGACTTCGCTTGTGGGAAGATTACAGGGAATGTCAGAAATCACAATCATGTGATCCAGTAGCCATTAGGATTTACTTTTGTACTACCTTTAGCTGGTTGTGTGTATATTGCTGGTAAGACGTGAAGCATCCTTCATAGAATACCTGGAGCTCAAGTAATAACTATAATACAGAATTAAGAAGCCAACATGCCATGTACAATGCCATTAATAAATTGCACTTTTAAATTATCTATATTCTCTTCATCTAAACTTGCTTGCTTAGTTGTTAACCGAATCATCTTCTTACCTAATGAGTTTTTCTTGACTTTTTTCTTTTTGGGCCGACTAAGAGGAATTTCATCTGCAAAACCAAAAGCCAAGAATTAGTTGGTCCCATAATAGTAAACATACATTTTTATTATCTGTATAAATGCTTTAAGTACATTATTCAAACTATTTCATGTGCATTATCTAGTTGAGTATTTACAACAGTCCAATCACCTTAATGCTCACTCCCAGTTTGGAATTTCATGCTGCCTCTTTTCATTTAAACCACCTAAATATTTTAGAATCTTGGCTAACTCTCTACCTTAAATTCTAGGTTATTTATGAATAAGTTAAAAGCATTAAGTCCAATGCAGTTCCTTGAGGAATGTCACTAGTTTATTCCTAATCACTGGTTTGCTTGAAGATGCTTCATTAGCTGACTAGGTAAGTTAGGGCTACATTATAGGTAGCCCTCAACTTACAGCCACAATTGGGACCAGGACATCCATTGCTAAGCAAAGCAGTTGTTAAGTGAGTGACATCCAATTTTATGACTGTTTTGTTGTGGTCACAAATTAATCATACAGTCATTAAGCAAATCTGGCTTTCCCCATTGACTTTGGGTGAATCATAAATGATGTTCCCATGACCCTGGGATGGGTCATCATAAATACATGTTAATTGCTTAGTTTCTGAAGTTTGTGATGGCTGGTTATCACTTTTTTCAGCACTGTTATAACTTCGAATGGTTATTACATGAATGGTTATAAATCAAGGACTACCTGTAGAGTTAGTGAGTGTGAGGTTTGCTCCCTGTTTATCTATGGTAGCTTTCCCTGACAGGGTTGCTGAGGTGTGATTTTCTCTTGGTAGTTCCTTGAATAGGTATTGCTTTCTGCATGATTGTTTGTCTGATACTAATCATTACTTATCTGGATGTAGGCTGCTGGAGATGATGTGTTCTGTCTTTTTGTTTCCTTCTTAGCTTTTTTAGTGTCTTTTTTGAATGGTGTATAAATGTGGTTCATCTCTATGTGTCTGTTGATTGCTGCTTTGTCTCAATGCCAAGCTTCTAGGAATCCCTTAGTGTTTTTGGATTCAGCTTTGCCTAGGATGCTCATAGTTTCCTAGTTGAAACTATGGCTGAGTGAGTCTCTCAATTATCGTGAGAGTAAGGAGTTTTCACTGTGTCTTCTGATTGCTAATTGGTATTCATGGATGCACTGTACTAATCTTTTACTTACCGATCCTACATAGGGACGGTTACAGTTCTCACACTTTCTTCTTGGGCTACTGGGACTTTGGTTTACTTAAGATGTTTTAGAGTATTTTATTTGTTTGTGTGCTAGAGTGATGCCATGTGGTTGTCACAGTCTGTTGGTTGTTTCTGAGATGGTTTTAGCAGTATTATCCTTTTCATAGCTTGTGTTGGTTGTGCTATAGTGAGTTGAATGGTCAAGGCACTCTTTAATAAAAACTCTAGGGAATTCCTGGAAACTTGACATCCAGACAATTCATCCATCAATAGACACATAGAGATTAACCATATTTATATACCATTCAAAAGAGACAATAAGAAGGCTAAGAAGATGTGGTCTGGAGTTGCAGGAGCGGGAAGCTCTTTCTCAGAAGCTAATGAAGATAGTGGAGCTTGGAATGTCTGGTGGGCAAGAAAAGAGCAAGGTTGGACCCCCCCTAGCAATTCACACAGTATATTTATAGTTATTACAGATAATTGCTTGAGTCTGGCAAGATTCTGTTTGTAGGCAAATAACAATAAAGGAATTACAGAAAGTCCTCGATTTATTACCACAATTGAGTGCAATTTTTTTGTTGTTAAGTGAGACAGTTAAGTGAGTTTTGCCCTATTTTATTAATTTCTTTTCACAGTTGTTACGTGAATAACTGCAGTTGTAAAGTTAGTAACAAGGTTACTAACTGCATTTGACTTCCCCTTTGACTTTGTCAGGTCATAAAAGGGGATCACATGACCCCAAGATACTGCAATTGCCATAAATATGAATCAGTTACCAAGTGTCTGAATTCTGATCACATGACCATGGGGGTGCTGTCTTAAGTGAGAAAAACTGTCATAAGTCACTTTTTTCAGCTTCGTTGTAACTTCAAACAGTCAATTGTAAATTGAAGGCTATCTGTACTGATAAATAACTCCGTGTGTTGTTCTTGGTTGTTCGGGTCTGACAGAAGTAAACAAAAAGACCAGAACACATCCTCTTCAGCAGCCAAAGTCCTAATAAGCAGGAATTAACACCAGACAAACAATCAAGCAGAAAACAGTACCCGAATCAAAGCACTATCAAGAAGAAAACCATTCTCCTGCCAACACTGGCAGGGCAAGTTATAGTATATAATCAAAGGGCACACCCCACACTCACTAGCACTGATGATATTTTAGCTAGTTAAATAATGAAATATCTGCAAATAAAAAGCACCAAAGATTCTACAAACACTCTACAATTATAAAAAATAAATAATGAATTCTGTCCATACATCTAAAAGTCTATTCTAAAAATACGATCAAGTTGTAATAATAAAGACAACCATTATTGTTTTTGAAAACTATACCACTTTTAGCCACTGAAAACCAACTATATTTGTTAAATATTAGATGACTTAATTTGATTAAATTCTTATAGCTGTCCAACTCATGTGACTCTGGACCACTCACAAGTTATAACAGCAAACTAATCAATGAATACATTTTTAAAAATGGGGGAAATGAATAATACTCACCTTGTTCTCCACTTTGGTTTAATATTTTTCAAATCAAGGTGACGTGAAATTGGAATTATAAAATAAAATGTTAATATTGAAATATATAATCCAATACATAATACTAAATTTGAAAAACATAATAAAATTCACCCACATAGTAATAGCTACAAAAAAAGTTAAGGACTAATAGCTTCCTTCAAATTTCTTAACCTGCCAATTGTATTTTTGCAGAAAATTGAATTTTACCTTGGTACTGGAGGAAGAATCCGGGGTGGACGCTGCAATATATTAAAATATACAACTCAATATATATATTTTTAAAAAACATATTTCGAATATCAGCAGATGTATAATAAGACTGTAAACCTTGTTTAAAGTGAGTCACTAAACATTTACGGTATTTAAACAGATAGATTTTAAATGTATTACTGGAAGAATACCCAAATGATTACTTTTAACTTTCCGCTTCTAAACTACTATTCTAGCAAAGTACCATATATAAGATAATGTATAAGCAAAACCATCAAGTTATTTTTTAAAAAAAAAACTACAGACATCAATTTTAGAGCAGTAGCATTATTCATAACTAAGGCAGTCTTTTAAAAAAGACTGCCTAATCACAATAATTTTCTTTGCTCCACTGAAATAAGCCATGCAATTGAATCAATTTGTAACTAGATATCTCACAAGATGTACACATTTTAAAAAGCAGTCAACAAATCATTTCTTTTATTGTTAAATGAACTGTGTTCTCCACCCGTAAAAACAATTGAGACAATCAGATTTTTCATGGTATAAATGAAATCAAAAGATGGATGAACCAAAAATGAAGCTAGAGACTCAGGCATAGTTTTTATCTTAATTTCTTTTTTTTTTAAAGAATGTATGTATGATAGTTCAAAACAGGACTCACCACTTGTTTCTTCCCCATATCCCTTAGTGAGGTTACATATGAACTAAGGCAACCAGGACATACACCTACAATGACTTCTGTTAAGTCTATTCTGTGCTGTACTAAAAATAAACCTTCAGTACCCAGGATTAGCTGGAAATAAACTTTTGCCCCACCTAGTTTAGGGCTGGAGGGTGCACTCATTAAAAGCCATTATTTTATTATGAGTTGCCTTACAGAAGTTGTTCTCAATGGCACCTGCTACACAAACCTATCATGTCTCTCAAAAATAAAGGGTTTGTTACATTCCTAGTGAAAGATAGGAAATAAATGTTTAAAAAATGTGTGTCTTCCAATTTCTTTTGGGAAAAAGTATTCTGAAATAAAATTTCATGTGTCAGTTTGTACTGAAATGGAATTCTGTACCCTACACTGAAGTTGCTATCAGATTTATACATGATCTGTTGAATTATTTGATAGCCAAAAGTACTTAACAATTCCCCTTAAGCGGTAATTCCTAAAAGACAGGGAGAGAAATTAAAGCCTAAAGCGGATGAGCATTAAAACTACTATATAAGGCAACCTTCTTCAAGGTAAACAAGAAAGAAGAAAACACAAGAATTAAGTCTGTCACTGGTCTTAGTGTCCTCATCTTCAAAACAGCAACTTCCAGGCTAGCTTCTGAAGCAAGCAGCCTTCCTTACTGGCTTTAGTAAAAATTGAGAAGAATCCTAAAAACTCAGGATTCTAAATTTCTTGAAGAGGTAATATATCCCCAAACCCCCAAAATTTTAACCTAAGACTGGCTACTGTTGACCTCACCCCATTCCTAAGAGGTCTGTAAG
>JANHFK010001287.1:128960-139646 GCA_036250565.1 Sibynophis collaris
AGGTCATTCCAGAGGGTGGGCGCCGCTACAGAGAAGGCCCTTCCCCTTGGGGTCACCAGCCGGCATTGTTTTGCCGATGGGACCCTCAGGAGGCCCGCTCTGTGGGCGCGTACTGGTCTTTGGGAGGGATTTGGTGGTAGGAGGCGATCCTGGAGATACATAGGTCCTATGGGACCATTGAGACCATTCAATTATGAGATAAATTTTATCCCATCATTCATATAAGATTCTGAGTAGTACATCTCAGAGAGAGATTAACCATTTTAGATAAGACTAGTTTGGAGATCTTGGCTAATACACACACACACACACACACACACACACACACACACACAGATATAGATATAGACATAGGCATAGACATATATAGATACATACACACGTTTATGGAATCCAATTAGCATTACTGACCTTCTTCCGCAATATTCACTAATCATCGGAAATTCATAAAAAACAAAATATATACATATTGTTAGGGACATGAATGAACAATTCTAAGTAAATGAAACAGAGATTATTCTGATAACGTTGATACCTTTGTACACTAAAGCATAGTAAATGATTTCCCAACAGTTCCCCCTTGTGTTAAAGACTAAATAGTTTTAGGTAATCCTGTTTCTAGACTGACAGGATTGTTAGAAGGTTTGGAATTCAAACTATAGTATTTTTGCTCTAAATCTAAGTACCGGTAGTCTAATTTGTACACTATAGAAATAATTGAGTAAAGAAATAATATTAATTACAGAAACAGTTCCATGCACACCTTATTATCAGGAATTTATTATACTCACTGATTGTTGATTGGAGGTAAGAGTGGGGATGGAAAGGATGAGTCCACCAGAATTCTCGCTGTTTCCTAGACAGAAGAAGAGAACATTTTCTAAAATTACAGAATTAGAACAAGATTTCAACAAAATCTGGAATTCCTATGGTCTTATGATGAATTTCATGGCTGGAGAGGGATTCAAAACCAGATTTCCATTACATGTATACACTTAACCAGGGCACAAACCTTAGAAGAGAATTTTTTCCTGGAGAAAGGAAGACTGTCTCGTCTAAAATATTTGACTGGTTGAGTACAGAGCCAGATATTATACACCCCCCCTTTTTATAACATCGTCATCATCATCATCATCATCACCATCATACCCCCCCAAATCATCATCATCATCCCAATCATCATCATCATCATCATCCCAAGTTTATTAAAGTTCATGAAGAGAAGATTGTAATCCTTCTTTGAGCAATGGTCTTTTTTGCTGAAATTTCTTTGGCATTCCTCTGCATTGTAACCAGTGCTGGCTTAAGGGTACATGGCACCCCTAGGGCACATTGATTGATGGTGCCACTTCTCGCTGATGTAAAGTTTACAATTTTTACATTGATTTGGAAGGAAATATGGTATTGGTGCCCCCTAACATTTGGCACCCTAAGCCTGTGCCACTTGGTCTTACTCTAAATTTAGCCCTGATCCTTTCCCAGGGGCAATACTGACCCTGTGGACCAACACCCATATGGAGATTTGGATGGCTCAACCCTGTTGGCCTTTCATAAGGTATTGAAGACATGGCTGTTTCCCAGGTTATTTGGGTCAGATTAGATGCACTCTGCTACTATTGATGGTGAATAGGATTAATTGTCTATCATTGGGTTATGAAGAAATTATAGATAGGAAGAAGAGGACCACTGTTGCAAAGTGGCTTTAGATTTTCCCCACAGCCATGTAAGAGGAATTCATTATTATTTCGTTAATTCACCGGGATTGCTTATTTTTCAACTCTTTCTGCCTGGAAAAATAGATACATTTTCTATTTTTATTCAGCAATGTATTGTATAGAAAACCTGCCTATAATTGTGATCTATTTTAACTGTATCAGGTGCTAGCACTGATTTTCTCTATGCTAATAGAGGCATCTTGTATAAATTGGTTCCTCACATGTTACCCAATAGCAAAACAAATACACCTCCATTTTCCATACCTCTGCATAAGGTTATTGGAAGGGATGAGTCCAGCACAAGCTTTGAGGTTGGAAACTTTCCTTGCCTGCCACCACAGGATGTCCTTTTGGTCTACAATCTGAAGAATCTCTCCTTTTTTAAATGGCAGTCCTGCATCAACACATGGAATGAGAGGGTCCTGACGAGGGCAGTAATCCCGCATCGCACGCACATAGAGCTGGAAGGACAACATCCAAAATTTAGTTTTATCACAGAAGTTACACTCCAAAGACAAGGAAATACATTTGTAAAAGTTTCATAATTGCAAACAATAGAAGGTCACCTTTAAAAAAACCAAGATACAACTGCAGTCAAAACATGGCAATAGGCATTAATTCATAAACAGAAATCAGAGCATAAAATGATCTTGGAGATCAGTGGGTTAGGTAAACAAGAAGCTGTCCAGTAAAAAGAAATTTCAATCTATAGGCAAGACAATTATTTCTGAGGTGAGTTTTGGCTAAGCAGAGATGGAAGGCTATTTTTTTCTCTTCTTATTCCTGTCTGAAAACAATTTGGTGGAGTGGTTCACATTGATCCTAGCCACGGGTGGTATTCACTTACCTTCGCTACTGGTTCGCAAAAGTAAGTGTCGCGTGCATACACAGAGCATCAAAAACAGGACAAGATGACATCCGGGCGGGTGGGCAGAGCCTCACGCAGCCACCGCTACCAGTTCACCCAAACGGGATAGAACCGGCTGAGTACCACCACTGATCCTAGCACTAACACTGATAATGTTACCTAGTTTGGGTAATGAAACGTCTGCAAGAAAAAAACTGCCAAGCTCAGAGAGCACCAAGGACCCCTCATTTCAACCCTTAACTACAAATATTCTCCTTTATTGATATCATATTGGTCCTTCAAGGTACTTATCAATTAGTACTATCTGTTGTGGAATAGGGGCCCTAATAGCTTGCTTATAGCATCTTACTGATCACTATGGAAATAAAGTGGATCTTTGATTTGATCCAATACGTATAAGAGAATGATTAAAGTAAAAAAAAAACCTTTCTTCATGAAGAAACTTAATGCTAACCAAACGCTAACTCTGAGGGATTCCTGTATTAATCATTTGAAGCAAAGGAAATGTATCCATGCATTGTATCTTACTGTTGTTTGATTGCTGATGATTCGATCAGAACCTGGAATCAGCTTGAACATGATGGTGCTTTGGGACAGAGCCTGCAAGAATTCAGAGAAACAGTATCCAATGCACTTGGTCTACTTTTGTTGCAAACTTAATTTGATCATCAATACATTTATAATTCTATGACTAGCTATTTTTTTTGACAGGAAGGATAAAATCCATGATGATATTGTTTTTGGTATATAGATAGTCTTTGAACTATGACCACAACTGAGCCCAAAATTTCTGTTGTTAAATAAAATAGTTAAATGAGCTTTACCCCATTTTATGACCTCTTTGCCACAGTTGTTAAGTGAATCACTGCAGTTGTTAAGTTAGCAAAGTGGTTGTTAAGTGAATCTCGCTTTCCCAATGACTTTGCTTGTCAGAAGGTCACACAAGGTGATCACATGACCCCAGGACACTGCAACCGTCATAAATATGAATCAGTGTCCAAGCGTTCGAATTTTGATCAAGGGACCATGGGAATGTTGCAGTAAGTGTGGGAAACGGTCATAAGTCACTTTTTTCAGTGCCATTGTAACTTAAAACCATCACTAAATGAACTGTTGTAAGTCAAGGACTACCTGTATAGTATATGAATATGCCTGTCCTTCTGTAAATTTTAGCTATCAAATTGTGCATAAGTAAGGAAACATGTTTAAATAACAAAGCAGCAGCTGTTGGTCGCAACTGAGGAAGGAATTAAATTGCACAGTCCCTACTTCTGATTGCTTGGGAACTGGCACAAGGGTTTCTTTTTCCCCAAATTGTCATGCAAGCAGCAGATGGTGGTGGTGATGGGAACAATATTCACATACACTTTGAAATTAAAATGAAGTGTTTCCTAGAAAAATAGAAATATGAATGTTTGCCTCCTTGCTCTTTGGTACAGTCAAAACAAAAGTCTGCAGAAGGAACAACAGGACTGACAAACCTGTGGGCACTACATTTCACAGTTGTGAGGGGTCTATGAAAAATGGTAAAAAATGCTCATCCCCTCTTTGTAGCTTTTTTTTCTTCAGGCCATTCAAATCATAACTTTGGAAAACGTCTTTATGTTCTAAGCATGCACTTTTGCATTGATTACATGTTATCAATAAGTGGTATTTAAAGAGTAGAAGGCTGATTGTGATTACCAGAATGTGTATGACTTGCTCTGGTTCCAAGCCCTCTACTGGGATTCCGTTTACTTCTACAAGTTTGTCTCCAGCATATAACAACCCTACAAAAAACAACAACACCCAGTAATGATATTAAGCAGTTGGTCAGAGAACTGGAGAAGAAAAATATTTGGATTTCTAAGAAACACCTAGACTTTATTCCCCCTCTCCCAAGTTTAAAACAGTTCATTATAGGCAGTTGTGCATCTGACTATCCCGACCTCATTTCAGTCAGGGTTATCTTAAGGAGGAAGAGTAAATTTCAGCTCAATAGCTTTCCTCCTCCATGTTGGCCTCACGGAGGCAGCTGACAAGAGACCATGCACTGTTTGGAGCCTGTTTTTTTCTGAATGTGATGAGCACAACAAAGTGACTGTTACAGTTGGCCTAATGCATCTCTCTGTCTGTAGAACACAATCTCCAATAGAAGTACTTCCAAATCTTTTATACTATCTCCCAACCCCTGTCTCCTAAAAGCAATTTTGGGATAAGCAGAAGGAAGTTAATCATAACAAAACAATTTAGAATATCTTCACTAAGATACCTGTTCAGAACATTCAAGAACCTGTACAAAACTTTCCAAAGCTTGTATTGAAACTGATTCCCTCCCCCTCCCCAGTGATTTCTTAACTTTTAGATGGATTAAATTCATCTTACCACTTTTATCTGCCAGACCTCCATGGATTACTCTTGCTACTGTAATATCACCTGTTAGCTCATGGCGTTTAATGGTGGCACCCTGAGGAAGAGGAAGAAAATAAAAAGTTGCTTCCTACTGAATAAAAGAATAAAAAGGTAGACCATCAATGTCATTTTTGATGTTAATTTCAGTACAGGTAGTTCTTGACTTATAACTGTAATAGAGCCCAGAATTTCTGTCATAACGTCTTGTAAGTTGTCCTTGTAGAATGTAAATTGAAGCACCCACATGACTAGATCTGATTTTTCAACTTTTTTGGTGGCAATTGTTAAGCAATCACCATAGTTATGTAAATGCAATAGCCCTTAAGCAAACTCCATGGTTGTTAAATGAATCCATGGATTCTATGTGTGTTTTTTCCAGAAACCATCCCAAAAGGCCAGAAACTGGCAAAAAATGTTATAAATCATGATCTCATAACCATGGAACATTCAAACTGGCCATAAAGGTGAGCCAGTTGCTAAGTGCTCAAAATGCAGTCATGTGACTACCTAATTGTATCAGCTGTTGGAACTCTGGAACGGAATCATCAGTAGCTTTTGAAGGGTCTGTTGTAATGTTGAACTGTCACTGAGAGACTGGTCATTAAGTAAGGACTATCTCTATGAGATTGGCTTCAGTGGTGAAATCCTGCCACTTCTGTCCGGCTCGTGAGTGCCAATAGTGGCAGTGGCATGTGGTTCAGTGAACTGGTGGCGGCAGCAGCTCGAGGCTCCGCCCACTCATCCGGATGCTGTTACTTGTTTTTAACCGTCTGTGCATGCACAAAGCCTTCTGTGCATGCACAGGGGGTCAAAAATTGGACATGATGGGGGCGTAACAGAGCGTGTACTTCCGAACTGGTAGGGAGGGTAAGTAGATTTCACCCCTGATTGGCTTGCCATAAATTTTATTTTTTCTTATTCCATGGAACCAATAGGATTACTTTAAGTGACATAAGCGAATGATATAACCTGACTAATTAGTTTATTATACAAGTCTGCTAAGGTGTGTTTGGCCTTAGTCTCGGATAACAAAATGCTAGCCATAATTATCTTTTCCTCAAAAAAGATTTACACTAAACATCAAACAGGGCAGACTGCTTTTTAAATATTTTATTCTTATGAATTCAACAATGCATCATGCTTGTGTCCTATCCTTTTTCATATTTTAAAACAAACATAAATGAGTAAAATAAAAATTCTAAGATGGGATAAATGCCCTGTGAGACTCTGTGGAGTGGTAAACTTGCCCTTCTCTATCTAAGATGGCCAGTTGCCCTGAAGGAGTAGGAAGATATGATATAAAGGGAAACACAGCAAACAAATTGAATGAATATAATTAAAACTAAAGTGAAATTGAACATTACAAGAGGTTGATTGTTTTTCACCAGACAGACAATCCTCATGGCCTCTTCATTTTCAGGGAGGTTTTCTGTCAGAGGTGGAAGCATAGGTTCAAAATCCTTCTGGGCCACAGTATCATGAGCTAATAACAAGGCCTGTGAGAAAGATTAAACACAGAGATGGGGTAAATAAATGCTAGGTCATTTTTAATGGGGATGCTTGGGTGTAAGAGTTACAAGATACATTCAACCTAACAATTTTATTTTATTTTTTATTTCAGTGTGTATGTCCATTTAGCCCTCCAAAAATTGAAGTGGGGTTTTTTTTTTTGGTCTAGTATACAAACCTCACGAAGTTCAAATATCATTAGACCGCTTACACTGGAATATGAAGCCAGATCTCTCAGCTTTATTGTATTAGTAGCTGAATACCTGTGCTCCGCTACAAAACTATGTGATCGGGCTTGATAAATTGATACTTACAGCTTGAAAATTAATGAGTAGTTACGATTGGCCTCTCCCTTCTCTCCTTCAGCCTTGCCCACAGAAGCCTATCCTATCCAATCCCCCTTCCCTCCCTCAGCCTTTCACAGCAGCAAGCAGGGGATAGGATAGGGGAGGCTTCTGTGCTGCAAGTCTGAGAAGGAGAAGGGGATAGGATAGGGGAGGCTTCTGTAGGGCAAGGCTGAGGGAGAGAAGGGTATAGAATAAGGGGGAGCTCTGTGGGGCAAGACTGAGGGAGAGAAGGGGATAGGATGGGGAGGCTTCTGTGGGGCAAGGCTGAGGGAGAGAAGGGGGATCGGATAGGATAGGATAGGATAGGCTTCTGTGGGGCAAGGCTGAGGGACAGAAAGGGAGAGAAGAGGCCAATCGTAACTACTCATTAATTTTCAAACTGTAAGTGTCGATTTATCCAGCCCGATCAGATAGTTTCATAGCGGAGCACAGGTATTCAGCTAGTAAATTCAATATACAAACAAACTGTATGTGAATGGTAACCTTTGGGCGCCATCTCAGAGGATGTTTTATGAAAGCAACACACCCACATTCTTCTGGAACTCAAACTTAATCTGGACAAATAGTTTTTGAGATGGGAAAGCATTTGTGATATGTAAATTAGGGGTAGCTTTTGATTAAGAAAGTGAATTATGAAAAAGTTGTAAAAATGCATTTGCTTCTGGATGCCTGAGTCTCTTGATAAAAAAGAAGAACAAATAGCACTGGAGATTCAAATTACAATTCAATGTGAGTCATGGAAATGTATATGTTATTCCTTTAATTCTTATATTTTCCTTTCCTATCATTAATATATATTGTCACAAAATTTTTATTAGTATATTTTGAGGGGGTTTAAAGATAAAAATGAAAAAGCATTCCTAAGATCAGAAATTGTACATTTGATTCTCAAGTGTTCCATGTCTGAAGGAGCAGAAAAGAGAATCGAGCCCAAGAGACATTTGCAAACTCCCAATTTCCAAATAAAGAAAAAAGTAGACTTTACACAGAAGGTACAAAAGACAAGCTGCTTGTGTTGTCCCCTGCTTTCTTGGGTCCTAAAAAAAGGTGATTGAGCATGTAGCTTATTAAATGCAGAGCCAGCTGAATTACATGACTGAGTCATCTATGCTAGAATGGGAAATACATTCATTTCTATATTTAAGTGTTTAGTTTATGTCTCTCAACAGCTGCTGACAATTGAAGCATTGGCATTGGTGTTCAGTGCCAAGTTGTCATTACCCTAATGATTTGTCTATTAAACTATTCTACATTTAACACGACAATATTTTGGAAGCTGCAATCTAAAAACTTTTCTAATAAAGCCTAGAAATCAGTTTGTTTTATGAAAATGAGAAAACATGATTCCTTAAGTATCAGACAAAATTCTGCACATTATTTTGCATCTGATTTTGCACATTACAAAATAATTGTTGTAATGTGCAAAATCAATAGCTCCTTCAACTTTCCCATCAGCCAAGAAATACTTACTGCTAGTGTAAGGAGCACTTGTGGAAGAGAAAGTAGTTGAAGTAAGAGTGACAGTAGGTGGCTCAGTAGTCCAAGTGGTCTTGGTGGGTGTGGTTACTGGAATTCTGGAGAAAGTGGAAGTTGCACTTGTTGGCACACTGGGAACAAAAGATGTGCTTAGACTTGTTTTCCAAGTAGTGCTAGGAGAAGAGGAACTGGAGACATTAAGTGATCTTGTAGTGGTAAGTGAGGATGTGCTAATTGAAGTTGACTCTGTGGAAAAAGAGATCGAAAAGACAGAATTTTAGAGATGAGAAGTTGAGAAAATTGTCCTCTGTGGTGTTCAGAGAGCTGCCTTCTATGCTATGGACAGGAAATATCTAAGTTACAGATACTTATCAGATGGGAGAATGAACTATTGCAAATATGGTACCAATAAAACAAAACTCCAGGAAGGAAAAAAGAGGCACTGTAAAGCATACAAAACATTTAAAAAATACAGCTGATTAACATTGTAAGCATTGTAAGATTTGCAACAAACATATTTCTTAAACATTATCAAGTAGGAAACTTGGACAAAATATGCAGAGGACAATGAAATAAAGAAGGAGAAAGTAGCTTCTTTCACTGAAAACAAATGGAATCAAAATGATATAACAAATCCTACAAAAACTATTTCCTTTTGAATCCCAAATATTGCAAAATAAAAAAAGAGAATGGTATTTCCTTTATCAATATTTCCTTTATCATCGGAATTGAGAATTGTGTCACTCACAGTGAAAAAGAAAACGTGATGAAAGAGCCACATAAAAATGACAAATTATACGGGACAACATTTTTTTTCAAATGCTTTGCTTCCTAAAAAACTTGTGGTGATTATGATAGGTTCCTTCAAACTGAAATATAAATTCAGAATGACTGTATCATGTGGGAGTATTGAAAAATATGAAATTTCTCAAGCATAATGTTTCTGACACATTGCATGAATTCAATAGAGCCAAAAGATTTCTACTGCTTATTTTTGTTTTTTTCAATTCTGATGCATCTCACTACAGTCTCCAACAATAGTGAGTCAGCACTGATGGATTCCAGTTCAGGGGTGAAATCCAGCAGGTTCTGACAGGTCCTGGAGAACCGGTAGCGGAAATTTTGAGTAGTTTGGAGAACCGGCAAATGCCACTTCTGGCTGGCCCCAGAATTGGGTGGGAATTGAGATTTTGCAGTATCCTTCCCTTGCCATGCCCACCAAGCCACACCCACAGAACCGGTAGTAAAAAAGTTTGGTTTCACCACTGTTCCAGTTGTCCTGATACTCTTTTTCCAATGTGGCAATGTCCTGGGGAAATCTTTCACCGTGTTTGTCATTGACTGCGGTTAGATTTTTGGGAAAGAAGTCCAAGTGTAAAAAATGCAAAAAAATGCAAAAAAAAATATCAATCTTTAGTGACATTTTGCACTATAAGAACTTTATCAACTACTGTAGCTGAATGTACTTTGGTGCTCTATAGTTGCTAAGGAAATTCTCACCCTTGGATGTTTCCCAGGCAATTTTCTCTAGCCCCACTAAAAGATCTTCAAATTTCTTATAATTGATGACATATTTTATCTGTGGGCTAACAAAAATGCCTTTTTAAATCTTGGTATCAGTGATTCTAGGAAATATTTCTCAAATAACAAAAACCTTCTTTCTTGTTCATCATCTCCAGAAAATGTTTTCATAAGTCTGAGTTTTAAGTGAAACTTCAAACAAGTTTAAGTATCTTTGTTAGTCAAAAAGTGGTTCATGTGCCACATTTTTCTGTCCTGAATCAAATTCTTTTAGAGAGGCCATTTTCTTTTAATGTAATGCAACTCTTTTGTACAGCTGTCCTATTTACATATGTAACAACATTGCTTGATATATCCAAGATGCATTCCAAACAACAGAGCTACTACTATTAGATCTCTACAGATAACCCAGTTGTACTTGGTATACTGGATGTGCTTCAACAACAGTTCCATCTTTTTCTAGGTTTCATTCATGTGTGCAGCATAGTCAAAGGAAAAGGAAGAGTGTACACTGAAGTTGTGTAAAAACAGAATGTTTCTATAAAATGGTACATGGTAGGATAAATTACACATTATTTTTGGGATTAGAAGCCAAAAATCTATAAGATACACCCAAAACTGTTCAGGATGCAAAGATTTTGTTTTCCAAAGTTATTAGGGGATGAGGCAAGCTGAAAGAAAGAAGAGAAGTAGGACCATTGCTGATGAAAATGTCCCCATGAAGTGCTGCTGAAGCCAGCTGCCAAACTCAGCACTGGTGTTCTTGAGGGGTGTTGTGGACAATGTTGAAGGAAATGAATTCAATTGTTAGAATAGAGGAAGAAGAAATAAAGGCAGGCAGGTAGGCGGGTGGGCGGGC
>JANHFK010001287.1:159812-171890 GCA_036250565.1 Sibynophis collaris
CTTGGAGATCTTCTGGTCCAACTCCCTGCTCACGCAGGCAACCCTAGACCAGTGATGGCTAACCTTTTTGCCGTCAGGTGCAAAAAGCAGAGGAAGTACAGGGGGGGGGAGGTCAAGAGGTCATCCATAATTCAATGAGCCCCGACCCCCAAGCATGTATATGCGACCCTCCTGCGCTCCCCCCGCTTGTGGCACACAATGGCATGGTGGGCCCAGTAAGCCCATTTTTGGCCCTCCCCAGGCTCCAGAGGCTTTTTAGGAGTCTGGGGAGGGCAAAAATGGCCTTCCCCACCCCCTCAGAGTCTCCCTGAAGGCCGGAAATGGCCCATTTGCTGACTTCCGGTGGGATCGGAAGGCCCCAAAACCAGCTGGCCTGTGCACGCTTGCGCGCTGCAGCTGAGCTGGGGCAATGCTCATGTGCCCACCAATATGGCTCCGCGTGCCACAGGTGCCATGCATGCCATAGACCCACCATCACAGCCCTCCAGACAAATGGCTGTCCAAAAACCTCCAGTGATGGAGGTTTAAAAACCTCCAGTGATGGAGCACCCACAACTTCTGGAGGGAAGCCATTTCACTGATGAATTGTTCTAACTGTCAGGAAATTTCTCCTTAGTTCCAGGTTGCCATCCATCGCTTCTTGTCCTGCCCTCAGGTGCTTTGCAGAATAGTTTGACTCCCTCTTCTCTGTGGCATCCCCTCAAATATTGGAAGACTGCTATCATATCACCCCTAGTCCATCTCTTCGTTAGACTAGATATAGATATGTATGGATATCAAGGTCAAAATGATGAGATGCTTCATTTTTTATTACTTCTTCCTGCCTTTGAGTAGAGATTGTATACCTTTTTTATTTTTTTATTTTTTTGGCCTCCTGTGGGTTTATTAACTCGCGCTCCAAATTCCCAGCCCAGAAGTGAATGTGAAGAAACCTAATTTAAATCGGTGGCAATTTCTATTAGGAAATATCAGATGGCCCCTTCCAGATGCTCCCTCTCCTCTGGAAATCAATCTCTCAACTCAAATTGTCTCTGTTGTTTGTTTAATGAAACCCCGCATTGTGTTGCGAGAAATGTTTGGCCATTTCTGCTTTCAAAGAAAAGATACGTGCCTTCAAACGGTAGAAGTACTAACTTCAGAATAACAGTTGTAGGGCCAGGCTTGTATTAATATTATCCTCCGTGCTGTTTATTGGCACAGAACCTATATTATTATACAATATGTAATCTATCTATATAAAAGCCAAATACCATTCACTTGTCACGAAATCTCCAGAACTGTAAAGCCTACAAACCTGAAATTTGGCATGTATGTTCCTCTTGGCTTCTAGGTGCTCGCTAAGAAAGGATTTTTCAAAATGATCACCAGATTATTACTGTCTTTTTCCAAAAATAAGGCCCTATGTTCACTTACCGTAGCGAAGCACGGGTATTCAACTAGTAATTAAATAGTCTAAGAAACCAAAAATCTAGAAATTATTTAATAATGATAGAAAATATGTAAGTGAGAAATGTTTCCTGTAAATATTACAATGTTATTGCAGCAGGAAATATGAATTGTTCCTGGAAGACTTAAATGTTGTAGAAGAACTACTGTGTAAAAAAGATACATGATTTGATACTCTAATTGAGATACTGACAGTATAGTGTCCAATTCTTTTTCAACCAGGATAAAAATTCAGAGGAACAACAAACATGAATTGTACAAGTAAAATTCCTGTAAATAAAACATACCTTTTTATTTTCACCAAGGGCAGATACTGTTGTTGGCCAAAATTTCCTGTAAGTAGAACCATAAAATAAATATGTCATAGAAGAAAGATTTGCAAATATAGAATGAGTCATTTAGAAAATGAGTCCAAACCACTAGGGTGAAAGATGCAGGTCTAGAATTTTAGAGGCATCAGAGGCATCTGCATTATTTACAGAAACAAAGATCTCCCAGATCAATAAAGCCCTAATTATCACTGAGGTCCAATTTCTGGGTGCATAAATTATTTATTTATTATATTTATATACCGCTCCTTCTCCCTTGCGGGACTCAGGGCGGTTAAATATTCTTCTCACCATAAAAAGTATCCAATGAAAGAGAATATATAGTGGATTTACCCATAAAATGTTAAGCACTTCTAGATTAGACCATATTATATTATTTAGATATTTTTGACAGTGGAAGTTCATGAGGTGGTCTTTCGAAGTTTCTTTTGGGACTCAAAGTAAGCTTATTTGAATGCCAAGAAATTCAAATAATTAATATGACATACAGGAACTTCTTAAGATCATGATAATTATTTGTTTCCTACTAGGAATCCTTTGAGGATTGAAGATGCTTAGTCAAGTAAAACTTTATCTATTTGGAAGGGACAAAAAGGGAATTAAATCTTTTTTCTCCTGCTTAAAGCAATTATGAAAGCATACATTTGACAAGAAAAATTAGCTTTCAACTTTTTTTCAACATGTGGAAGCATGCTTACGTTTGTACTCCCAAAAAGCTCAGTAGTGCTTTGTCTGGTTGTTTGTTCAAACGCAGAACACATTCCCAGTAAATATCTTCCTCTCGTTCGTTGTCCAAGGCATACAGCATAAATAGAGGAGGGTAAAGTCGTGGGAGTAGCACAGGAAGTAATAAGCCGGAGCTTGTAACCACATAGCTTAAACACAGAAAAAACAGGAAAACAAAACACTTGAGGTATTATTTTGAGGAACTGGTGTTCTATGAACATTAGCGGAATTGATTTGATTCAGACCAACTAATCTTTTCTTAATCAAGAAAACATGTTGAAGGAGCAAAAGGGAATGGAAGATCTGAATTTCACTTTCTCCTACCTACTTCAATTCTCTTTCAACCAAGAACCATTACTCCTTAAGTCCTTTTTCTCAGTTATTCCTGAAAAGTTTGAATATTTGCATACACTGCAAGACATTCCAGCACAGAAGTTCTTTAATATTTAAACTATACAGAATGAGCCAGAAGTATAAAGATTTCTATGCATTGAACGCATGATGCATGCTATTAACCAATGGCATAGCAAAAGGGCTCCTCTGGCAGAAATAAAGAAGATTATACTTCTGTGGTTAATACCTTTGCCTTGAAGCAGTGTAAGAAAGAGTAACAGAGGCAAATCAATCTGTCTATTCATTAGTTAGGTAATCTGGCATGTCATCAAAGAGGGTAAAATATTGAAAAATCTACTGAATCAGAACTTCTCCATTTGAAATAGAACCCCCTCAAACATAAACATTAAATAGCTGAAATTCACAACAATGTTTTAGCATTATGCATTTGTATTTAGCTTTTTGTTTGGATTAAATGAAGGATTAAAAAAAAAAAGGTATAGTATGCTAAACGACATCACCTATATTCCAATCAAAAGGAAAAGAAAATGAAGCTTGACGCTTCTTTTGATCAGATTTAATGTTAGCTCGTTTCCTAGATTTATTTCCTAAAAACCTTAGTGCTTTCTTGTGAACAAATTACCCTGGCTCTGGAGAGTCAGGTTCCGAGTCCTTTTTTCCAGTACAGAAAGACCTGGTTCCTTTCATTTCAGTCATCAGCGAGGGAATTACACTGCCCTCTTCAGGAAGATCAGGGAACAGGAATCTTAAAAGTAATATAAAGGCATTACCATCAAAATGTGTAGTCTCATTGAAAAGCATCATAAATTTTGAAACAAAATTTTCTTCATCTGCTCTTTCTGCAAAATGAATCAACAATTCCAAAGTTGCCTAGTAGCAGCTTCTTACCTGATCAACTGAAAGATGCGTTTCAAATAGGATTTAATCTCCTTCACTGCCTCCTTCAAAAGTCGCCGATTGGCTCCCACTCCCACATACGTCATGCGGTATACAGCTACCAGGGTTTCAACAAGTTTTCCCAAAGGGTGCAGAGGAGTATCACATGCCTTAAAAAGATGGAGATTAAAAAACCCAGAAAGCTACATAAAATAGCAGAACTAAAGGTCTCAAACATAAAATATTTTAAATAATGTAAGTATAAATACATTAAAATCTAAAAAGTATGACCTGTGTATCCCACATAAATAGGTCCTAAGTTCAGGATTAATATTTGTGCAGTATTACCTGAAATTCATATGAAATACTTGCAGACAGAGTTCGGGAAGAAACAGTTTTCTTAGAAAATATTTTAACCCAAATTCACGTTTTTAGTAACCATATGATTCTCAAAGTTGCTGTTTGTATGTATCCTGTCTTAAAGATGGGACCTTAATACCTTTTCTGTAATCACTAGAATTTTTCTGTCTGGAATTGCTGATAAATATTGGCCTTAACTTGGATGTTGATGATGATGTACAAACTCAAAACTCTAAAATCCCAAGAAAATTCCAAATTCCATCCACTTTATATTGTCATCCACCCAACTGCCATCCCCCATACGTTGTCCATCCCTGTGCAACCAAACTTCTTTTCCAAGGAAGCCCAAATAATCATGGGAAGTTTTTTTATGTATTTGTTAATTAGAAAAAAATATTATAAATTTCATTATAGATAGCAGTCCTTATTTTACTCTGTTTAATCTCTGTTTAAGAGATTAGTTAATATCAGCAAGCTATATATGCATATTATATAGATATTGGCTTGCATATACCTTTATGAGATATTTTTTAATGTTGTCATATTTTTCCAATGAGAAGGCACCGACATGTTGTGGAATGAACTCCAAACTTTCCAGGGTTTGTGCATGTGATCTGCTCAAGAGTTCTGGACTGCAAAAATAGAAAGCTATGGTTAGAATCTATATCGAACCTACATAAACACAATGATTTTTCAACTGGTAAAATCTGGTAGCTATTAAAAAATGTTTTTCTTTCACAACAGATGATGTTTTTCCCTCCACTAATTAACTATTAACTTTTAAAGCTAAAAATGTGGGAGGAAACCAGAAACACATCAGCATAATCAACTGTTAATGTTAAACATTTTGGTTTACTGTCCTGCAATTTCACAGCATGAATCAGATTTGTCACGTTCATCCCAGTTTCACATCCTCAAACAGATTATTATTTTTAAAATTCCATTATTACAGATTAACTTCCCTTTTAACACTTTAGAGCAGGGATGTAAAACTCGTGGCCCGGATGCATCACGTGCTGGCTACACCGAGTTTACTGAAGGGGAAAAAAGTTGTGATACGTGACGATGCAAGTTTGACATTCCTACTTTAAAGTGTTCTCATCTTTACAAGAAAATAAATGGCAACTGGACTTTGCATTAGAACTGGTGTATTGAACAAAACACATCTGCCCCGCCTCCTGACCTGTCTTTGTGTTGCCTTCGATTGGTTGTCAGGGCAACAGCAATGTTATCCCAAGCTTTCCACCTATCCCCTTGGCCTGGCTGTTCACAGCCGAGCTGGTGCCAGCAGTCCTCGAACACTGCCCTCCACTTCTCATCCGCTGGGACAGCAAGGTTTCCTAACTTCCGCCTACATTGGACAATATTTAACAACAGTAACTACAGGTTTAACAAAACAAAGCAAAATGAGAGTCCACTTCAGAAAAGTTCCTCCCCAAAGCAGACTTTTTGATATCATGAACAAAAGTAACTCTCAACCTACATTAAAAACCTTTAAACACATTTGCACAGAAAGAAAGAATGAATCAGCATATCTTATTTTCAGCGGGCAAGACAGTTTTCCTCACTCCAATCCCTTCTTCCCCAATGCCGGCGTCTGAAGCTTGACTAGTTCTATGGTACTAATGAAAGTATTTAAGATCTTTCTATATATAGCTTGTATTAAGAACCATAACAATTTAATTCCCCATTTCAAGATGAGTACTCATATTGCAAAAAAACCAAATTTTTGTTGTATAAATGTTCATGGATCAATTTCAGCAGTTTCTATTATTACTGAAAACCTGCTAACCATAATGTAAATGGGCTTCTCTAAATATTTCAAATAATCATCTGATTCAAGAGTAATGCAGATAGCTGCATATATTTTTAAATTGAATTGAATTAACATTCCTGCAAATTCATTTTTTCCTGAATCCTGCACAAAGAGAAGGCAGCAGCTTTGATTCTGCTGGTGCCGCAACCAAAGCAGTAGGAGTAGAAGCTCCTTCAGAATCATGGAATAGATAGGCAGCCTTGCATCCACAAAGGGGTTCTCTAAATAAAGAAAGATCCCAGGCTGCTTATGTCTTTAAGTTATTGCTAAATTGGAATAACCACCAAGTACCATATCAGATGCTAATCAGTGCAATTTTTCAAGCATTGGGCCCTATATGATATTACCATGGCACACTTACAGGCTGTTTTCTATTGGAATTTAAAAGTTTCAAATGTTTTTAAGAGACATTTCAGTTAGGGGTCTTGCATGAAACAATGTTGGAAATTTTAAGCTCACAAGAAATTTGAGAAACAGACTGTATAGAGCTAATAAAAGTCTCTTTCAGTTCAAGAGCCATTAGGTACAGAACTTGTCCCAAATTGTCCACTTCATTCTCTGGTCCAATCATCTTAGTTAATAAAGTAAACTAGTTTGATTGGAAAAGCATCTGGCATCCGAGTTAATGCCAGTGTTCAATTACAACAGTTAATTACCTACAATGATAGAACCATCTGATGAGAAGCTAGCTCCCATCCACTCACAGTGATTTAGGCCGATCTTTCTCATGATCATATAAAATAGGTTTGAAGTAGGTTCCTGTAATCTTTATTCCAGATCCCCATTCACCACTGAAAGTGCCTTCAATAGTGTCTCCATTTGGCAAAGTCAGTGTTCCCTTAGAAGAAAAAGGAGAAAGAGGAAAAAATATATAATGAACATATTTTTAATCAGCTGTTCTGCTTAAGGAAAGCAGGTGTTTCAAATTACCTTTCCATTAAGGGTCCAATTATCTGAAAATTCTCCTTCGTATACCGTGTCATCTTCAGAAAGCAATACACCAGTCCCCTACGGAAAATATAGTACTGCAATTAGTGCAAAACATGTTTGGAATGATTCTCATATAATCATTGTCCTTTATTTAAAATTTATGTTTTATTTTTTCAGATATTTTAGATAAAAGCATTTTTTTTAAAAAATGTTAAATGGTATGTTAAGTATACTATTTATTATCACTAGAATCCATTTAATATAAAGTTTTTGCAACATCTTAATAAATTTCACTTAAAATTCTCTGAATGAAAAAAAATGGCTATTGTTTTCATAGATGGCATTTTATAAAGTTCCAAAAATAAATCAATGTATTCAATTAACTTTCTGCAGAGAAAAGAGACCCTTAACAGTATTAAAAAGTCCAGCAAAACAACTGGGATGGGGATGAGGAAAGACTAAATTTCCTCCTATTTTTCTTTCCATCTGGTAGATCTTATAAATTCAAATAAACAGATAAAATCTTCCACCTGTACATAACATGGGTCATTTGAAAGACGAACGTTTCACTGCAGTATACAGAAACAATTTCTTACTCTAAAGTAGAATTATTCAGGAATAGAACATTGCTGATTAGAAATACGAGTTCAAACTAAAATATTACCTTTAAAAATAAGTGCAATAATATCATCATATATACATATATTGTCTTTTAAAGGGCAAAGCAAAACTGGGCATAGGTAAAAATGTTTCCCCATTATACAACACTTATTTATTTGAAACTCACCATCATTTTATTGTTGTTAAAGGATCCTTCATAATACAATCCAAACTGTGTGACCACAACCCCATTGCCTTGGCAAAAATCATCTTGCCACATCCCCATATATTTTTCTCCCCTAAAGATACAGAAACACATTACTGTCTCTAATATCTGAAAAATTGAGAAATGAGGTCAATTGGATTAGGTAACATTCTAATTTAAGTAACAGCTTATTATAGTTGAGCAATTGTTTCAATGATTACTAAAATCACATCAAAAATCTATTACCATCCTTTCAGATTTAAAAAGTTGTACCAGCAGGTACAGGCTTTTGTGAACTTCTCACTCTTAAACACAAGACTGGTGATTAGGTGTCTAATGGACATTAAAGTAATCATGTCACTGAAATTTTATTTCAATGAATTAGAACTAATATTATATCTCATTTCAAGGATTATTTAGGTTCTCTACTTAAGAATAAACATTTCTTAGCAAATCTTTTTTCTGTTACTAGTAGTACTATAGTACTATAATATAGTTTAGTAGTACTATATTATTAATCTAGTAATTCAAATGTCCAGATCTATTTACCTTGTAATATCATCAAATACTCCATATCCAGCCTTCTTATCCATCACCCATTGGCCAATAAACATGCTAGGTGAAGAAGAAGTCAGTTTCCCACTGCGTAGAAGGCCATGGCCATGACGCATATTATCCTGGAAGCTTCCTTCATAAACTTCCCCAGTTGCATACCTAGAAGGAAAAATAAGTCCGCCTTACTACAAAGAAGCTGAGGATTTTACTCCAAGACATTTCTCCATCATAATGTTTTTTTCTCTCTCTCTAACCAAGAGAGATGAATGATTATTATGTAGGCAATATCATTTTGATAGGAATGTGGAAACTTAGATTATGAGGTTAAGGAAAATATTTGTGGTAATGGATGTTCCCACTATTGTGGCACATCAGAAAACTGTTGTTTTGTTACGGGTAGTAGTTCTATATCAAAACAGTGTAAAAGTCTGGGTACTCCCTGCTCCCCTTTCTAAAACAATGTGGGACTGGCAGGTAGATTATAAAGAGGTGGTTTAAAACCTGGATCTTCCTGTTCTTAGCCCAAAACATAATTACTACACTATATATGCACTCTGTCTTTCTCTATTACCTGTAGATACCATGCCCACACATTTTGCCTTCCTTCCAAAATCCAATATAATGGTCATACTTCTTCATTGTTTTATTGGGTAGTTTATATTCACCATATCTGCCAATATAATAAAAAATCACAGCATTTTACAATACATCTAAATACTAATTTGCAAAACCATGCATGCTTCAAGAAAGGTTTGGAAGACATACTTTGGATTTTATGTAAGCATAGTATTCTCTTCTATTCACTAGGCAATTGAAGTTTCTCATGAGCCCTAAACAAGATTCCGCTGTTTTAAGCTATTCTCCTAAAACTTTTCTGCTTTTGTGAAAGTCTGAAAAGTTGAGCTTCTCTACAAAGTAGTGAAGAATTGCTATGCTTACAGAGTCCAACCTCCTACTTCCAAGTAATGTTTAAGCCTACTTAGTCCTACTAGTCCTAATTTGACAGTACTTTTTAAAAAAGATTATTTGTGAACAGAAGGTTTCCCCCTCCCTCGGCTTAGTCTATTATACCTACCCATCCTCCATGCCATTTCTGAACATGCCAGAATACATCTTCCCATCTGCCCACTTCAAGACTCCTCTGAAATATAAGGAATACTATAATTATATCAGTTCTATATTTAAATTATCTCAATACAGGTTATGCAGAATTTTTATAACTTCCAAAAGCAACTGGGTTATGCCAGATTAATTTTTAATTCTCAGAGTTATGACAATACAGGCTAAGGGGCTTTCAATATATATTACTGCGTCTATTTCAGGGTAAATGTAGCTTTTTACATCAACCACTTGTGATCTACTATAAACATTTAGGTAAACGACTTCTCATATAACCTGGAAAAAATTCAGTTTCACCTTCCATGTGGCTTCCCAGAAAGCCATCGGCCATTGTAAGTAGCATCCTTAAGCCGGGGGTCTTTATAGAATGTATATCTTGCATTCCTTGAAATAGGAGGCTCCTGCCTCTGAAGGCTTCCACTACCACCATAGGGAGGCAAATCAGATGTCCCTTTTAAGGCCTGGTCTATAGTTTGGCTTATAGATTTCAGCCACTTAGTCTGAAACAGAGTGAAAAATACGTTTACATTCCTCTTCCTTCTCTCATTCTACATCTCTTGCAGGAATTCCATGGAATTGGTATGACACATCTACTGAGGTCATGGAATACATACATAATAACAATAGTGGATTGTAGAATACAGTGTAAACATTCCAGTACTCCTTTTAAAAATCAGAATTGAATTTTAACATTACCAGTTATATAGGCCCAATATACAACGGTATCACAGACATTTCTTCCTAAATAAATTAGTTAACCATTAACAAATTGTAATGTAATTTGTGAAGCTTCTGGCCTATATGGTAAAGACCTCAGTCTAGCTATGAGTTATATTGGTTACCATTTTAAAATAAATGCTGAAAGATAGGCAACATATGGTTATTTAATGTTAGCGATTCTGAAAGTACATAGGTTCACATCACTAAAAATATCAATGTTCAACAATATACTTTCTGTCCCCTTTTTTTAAAAATTAAAGGATAAAATGGACATGTTTAATATGCAACAGGTTTAATACAGATGTTTCATCTTTAACCACCACTAAAAAAAAGTTATGAGGACCCTCTGAAGATGTAATTTCATCTCTATCATCTATTGGGAATCCCACCTAAAAAAATGTTGAAAAGAGTGAGATCTCTGTTTGCTAAGCAGTTACCTCTCCTGATGTTATCAACTATTTTCCAAAAATGTTTGCTGGATATTTAGACACTACACCGATTCTAGAGGAAATTTGCACAATATAATGATTTTATTAGGTTGATCTGAAATCATCACAGATCATAAAAACATGCTTCATACCAATTTCAAAGAATGCAACAGAAAAAAATATAGAATAGGCTATAGAAAGCAAGCCATGCTAGAAAATGGAAAAGTCATTAATGCATCTGATGAACTGAATGGAGGGAAGGCACAAAAAAGTCCTACCTTTTCTTGTGGAGTTGATGAAATGAGAATAAACTGTTCTTCAGGTGTAGTGATTCTCAAACCATTCCTAGAGCAAAGAAAATAAACAAAGAGTGTTGTAAATGTTAATCAGAGAAATGACTACATTACATTCTTTTCATATAAAAAAATCCAAAACTCATTTGTTCTCCCTTTCTTCACTTCACTTCACTGTAATTAATGCATATTAAATTATCCAAGGAACAAACTTTGTCATCTTCCCTCTGGTATTGACTAAATATAGCAATTCAGACTTCTGGTTTTACCAAGGAATTTTTATTCCAGGAGGACACAAGATGGAGAATAATTCTGCAACAGTGAAGAATGATATAGCCAACCCTATTCCACTCCATTTCAGAATTCCTAGAGCAGGGGTGTCAAACTGAAGGCCTGCGGGGCTGCCCTGGAAACAGCAAAGGACCAGCCTGCAGTGCCTCTGCCAGTGAAAACGGAACTCTGGAGGGCTGCAAGCCTGATGCACAGTGGACATTGGTAAATCTAGGCTCCAGAAGGCACAGGTAAATCTAAAATGGTCTCTGCATGACAGATGCTTTGCATCAATCAGCAATTCTTTTATTAAATTTGTTAATAAGCAATAAGCCTCCAGCAGAAGTCAAACAGTTGTAAACACTCGAACCTTAGCGTGCCTCTCCAGATCTGTTCTTCAAGAAGAAATGTATTTATTTAAGAGGCAAACTGCTACTGTATTTAAAAAAAATAAATCTGCCATTTTATATAAAATATTGAATGTGTGGGACTCTACCAGTAAGATTTCCTGGAAAGATAGCCTGCCCTCCCCATGATGCACACTAAACATCTGTTTTGTATCTGAATGCCAAGCTTTTAAGAATGTTAGCCTGTAAAAAGCACCCGGTTCCTTATTTTAACTGAATCACCAGGTGCTTATGAAATATCATACCCTTGTGAAACCAGAGAGGACAGGAGATAAAAGGGCTGCTGAGGTAGAATAGAACATTTCTCCACCAGGAAGATGATCTGCGAACATAGTAGCTCTACAGTAGAGAGAACAGAATATATTGGCTAAATAATAGGATGTATTTTTAAGACTACATAAGAGAAATTCTACTGTGGCTGGGTTTTTTTTTAACCCTTTAAACTAGGATAGAATTATGTGCAGTTCAAAGCAGATTGTTATTCTTTAAAGTTCATATTCATATCTAGATGCAAAAATGAGCCATGTGCAGCCTTTGCTATGCATATACTCAGTGGTGAAGTCCATTTTTTTTTACTACTGGTTCTGTGGGTGTGGCTTGGTGGGCGTGGCAGGGGAAGGATACTGCAAAATCTCCATTCCCAC